>CANXYC010185667.1:0-45818 GCA_948193065.1 Aleurites moluccanus
AGGGAGCTAGCAGAGAAGATCAAGCTTCTTGACTTTTTCATTCCAAGAAGCTTCCATTGTAATTCTTTTGATATATAATTATGTATATTCGTTGAATGGTATTATGACACAATATGTAATGGGAGTATACTCTAGAGCTCCGTAGTTAGTCATTAAAGGATGATAATATTTTGATGTATGAATTGATATCTTTTGGGTAATCTTGTTCCTTAGTGATGTGAGATGCATCTTTTGATCAGTAAAGAACGAGAGAATATTATTATGAAATGATATAGTAAAGAAATGAATTATGCTTGAATGGATTATGAATATGATAAAGCATGATATTATATTTGATATGAATGTATATGAGATTCAGGATATGGGAGTTCTACGGGTTTATAGTGGCCTTAAGCCTACCCTTGCCCTAGGACCGTCGCACCACTGGAGTTGGGGTGTGACAGTGTTAAACATAAAAAAATATTCATTTATATGTTATCTAAATGAATGTAAAATGGTTTTGTAATTGTATGAGTATGAAATTAATTATAGGCATTGAAATAGGGTCTGTTTGGACGAGGATTTCAGGGTCATAGTTTGAATTTGGAAATTCACTAATAATTGTTCAGTGATCCAAAAATTCTAAAATTTGGATATGTTATAATTTTATGTGTATATTTTCAATATGAAAAAGGAATTACAGTAGTTGGTTAAGTATTGATTGAGTTATTAGCAAAAGAACAGTATCTACCAGAATAAGATTTATAGGCAGAATGCAGACAGTAGGACTGGTTGTAACAGTAAGTTTAAATTAACACCATAAATTATGTAGTAATGAGTTTAATGTGAAATGTGGATATGTTAGAACCTTATATGTTAAGTTTAATTAGAAATAAGAATTGAAGCAATTGGATAATTGTAGAGAGATATATGAGTAATGGAACACAGGCTGCCAGTAAAGAATTCTGCATAGAAAAACCCTAGTAACTTGGAAATGTGTGAAATTTTCTTTAATATAAGTATAAGTAATGTAAGTTTATATTAAATAGTATCTAAATGGAAATTAATTGGATATGTAGAGTCAAGAATGAATAAGAGATGTAATGGGTACCATAAGAGATGAGGCAAAGAATCAAGGATAAAGGAAAAGGGAAATATACAAGTTATAATCTAAGGTGAGTAATGTATACATCATATTCATGCCATGATATATTGACCCAATGAACATGTTTCCTTCTTGATTAAATGCCACTTGTTATTATTGATCATTCTTAGATCTTCCTAAAGATTGAAATTTATCCATTTTCATTGATTGCTATTGATATTGAAATGCCTTTTGTGTACTGATTGATAAGTAAACCCATGTGTATCGATCGAAAGCCATTGTGCCATAATGTTCCTAATGAATACTAGATATTGTTATTGATTTTCATTGGCCTATTTACATGAGATTTGACAGAACTGCCTCACCGACGGGGTAGTGGGTACATACCATAGGCAATGTACACATTGACTATTCGTTATACCCTAGCTGGGAAGGGTTATTAGTCCTAGCCATAAGACGTGATCAGTCTTATGTTTATTGATATGAGATTAACTGTGTGATTACACATAGTTTGTGTGTTTCATGACCCTTTATTTGTCTTATCTATATCTTATCTACATGATATGAGTATTATTTACTTGTTCATTGATTCCAAACTTATATCTTATTGCTTAAAGTTGATATCTTTTTTTATCATATGTTTATATCTCATAATTAATGATGTATACATGCTCACTGAGTATTTTATACTCACCAAATAGTAGTTTATAATTTTTACAGGGACGAGGTAAGAAGAAGCTGATTCCAAGTCAATTTCTTTTCTGAGTTGGGATGTCAAGTACATCGAGGTAGAATATTATTCTCTAAAGGTTATAAGTGTCAACTCATAGAGCTTCATGGTACTGTGTATAATTAGATGATAAGTACTATAGTGATATATGAACAGTGAAGTAATTGACATTTAAGTGATATTAAAATGTAATGTGATTTGTTATTAAAGTTTAGTAATGAATGACTATAATGTGCAATGCTTAATGATAATGACAATGAAGTGATAATGATAGTGATACTAGTATTGCTAAAATGAAATTCATATGTTTTAAAAGAGATTTAGAAGTGCTATGTATGTCTATGAAATTGTAAAGTTGAGGGTATAAGGAAGGCAAATTATTGAAAGTGCAAAAAAATAATTTTTGATGTAGGCTATGTAATTTTTGAAAGACCCAGTTTTGAGTCGGGATTAAGGTTAAAATTACAAAGGAAACTCTGGTAAAATTTTCGTAAAATTTATAAGTAATAAATGGGATTTAAGTATTAATGAATGAATTAAGATTGATTGAATGATTAATATATGGATTGTTCATGGGTTCTACGGATTTTCGATGACCTTAAGTCTACTCGTGTCCTAGAAACGTCGCGGTCCAAAAGTGGGTCGTGACACCTTACCATTCAGAAAATCACCCTTCAGCTTCAATAGATATGGATCCCTATCCTGTGCCACCTTAATGTCATCAATCAATAGTGGCTTAACCCGAAATTGGGCTATCAGAGCCTGGTTTCGATCCAGGATCCCAAATCCAACTCTACGCCCATATCAGCTAACTCCTTCATCTCACGGATCAAAAGTCTCCTGACAAACGAGATGTGAGATAGACTGCCCATAGACTTCCGGCTCAGTGCATCAACTACTACATTAGCTTTATCCGGATGGTAAAGGATCTCACAATCATAATCCTTTAGCAATTCAATCCATCTATGCTGCCAGAGGTTCAGATCCTTTTGTTGAAGTATATACTGCAAACTCTTATTATTAGTATATATCTCGCATTTAGATCCATACAAATAATGACTTTAGATCTTTAGTACAAATACTACAGCTGCCATCTCTAAATCATGTGTTGGATAGTTTCCCTCATGCTTCTTTAACTGTTGAGAAGCATGAGCATACACTCTCTGAAGCTGCATCAAAACACATCCCAATCCAATTCGAGAAGCATCACAATACACTGTAAACTTCTCATCCTCTAATGGCAATGTTAACATTGGAGCACTAATAAGACAAGATTTCAAAGTCTGAAAATTGCTCTCACATTCATCAGTCCATAGATATCTCTCCTGTTTCTGAGTCATCTTAGTCAATAGAGCAGCAATTTTAGAGAAATCCTTCACAAATCTCCTGTAGTATCCTGTCATACTAAGGAAACTATAGATCTCTGAAACTCTAGAAGGATGAGACCAATTTGCAAATGCTTCATCCTTCTAAAGATCTACCATAATACCCTCCTTACAAACCATATGACCAAGAAAACACACTTCAGTTAGCCAGAACTAGCATTTAGACAACTTAGCATACAACTGATGCTCTTGAATTGTCTGCAATACTATCCTCAGATGCTCTGTATGCTCATTCTCACTCCTGGAATAAATAAGAATGTCATCAATGAACACTATGATAAACTTATCCAAGAATGGCTTAAACACTCTGTTCATCAAATCCATAAATGTAGCAGGTGCATTAGTCAATCTGAATGGCAACACTAGAAACTCATAATGTCCATATCAGGTCCTAAAAGCAGTCTTGGGTACATCACCCTTATTGATTTTTAATTGGTGATACCTAGATCTCAAATCAATCTTAGAGAAATGACTGGCACCCTGCAATTGATCAAAAAGATCATCAATCCGTAGCAACGGATATCTATTCTTCATTGTCATCTTGTTCAGCTGCCTATAATCAATACACATCCTCAAAGAGCCATCCTTCTTTTTCACAAACAAGACTGGAGCACCCCACGGAGAACTGCTCAATCTAATAAATTCTCTATCCAATAACTCCTGCAACTGCACCTTTAATTCTTTTAATTCTACTGGTGCCATTCTGTACGGAGGAATGGATATCAGATTGGTGCCTGAATACACCTCAATCTCAAACTCTATCTCCCTATCTGGGGGCAATCCTGGCAATTGTTCAGGAAAGGTATCAGAGAATTCCCGAACAATTGATATCTGATCAATATCTACAGAAATCTTTTGCACATCAATCACATGGGCCAGGTATGCTAAAGAACCTTTCCCTATCATCCTTCTAGCCTGGATAGCAGAAACAAAACTGATTTCAAACTCCCGTTGATCACCCAGGAATTCAAATTCAGGTTGCCCCTCAGGCTAGAATTTAACCCTCTTTCTATAACAATTAATAACTACTCGATGTGTCATTAGCCAATCCATACCAAGGATCACATCAAGCTCTAACACAGGCAATTCAATCAAATCAGAACGCAAAATGTTATCATCAATCTCAATCACACAATCAGGGTAATAATAATCCACTTTTATACTCTCTCTCATAGGTGTAGCTATCACTAGAGGCACACTCAATAATTGTCTATCTTTATTTAACTTAGGTGCAAACTGAGGTGAAACAAATGAATGTGTAGCACCAGAGTCAAACAAAGCATCAGTAATCTCATTCTGTATCAAAATAGTACCTGTAACTATATTGCCAGATCCTTGTGCCTCCTGAGCGTTCAGTGCAAAGACTCACCCCTAACCTCTGCCTGTTGTGGCTTGATTGTTACTCAGTGCCTGTCCTCTGCCTCTGCCCCTACCAGGAGCCTCTTTAGCAATATTCTGACTCATTTGAACAGTAGGCTGAGAAACTATAGCAGATGGCTACTGATCACCCCACAAGGCACGTCTGTTGATAAAATGACCATGTTGCCCATATTTCAAGCAATCACCTGACTGTCACTGATACTCCCCTCCGTGCCTTGTATCACAAAAATCATAAGTAGGCATAATAGGCATCTGTGTAGCTGGTCTAGAAGAACCCTGAGAATAAACAGGTGCAGACTGCACTAGAGGTCCTCTACTCTGTGTCCTCCTCATTTGACTGCCAGATGGAGGTCTATGATCAAACCTGGATACTGGCTCAATCTGTCTAGGCTGGGAACTGCTCTCCCCCCTCCTACTCTATGATCCAGGTCCTCTCTTCCTCTTCTAATCCCTCTTGTCTCTCTATGACTTGTATTTCTCTTCAATCTGATTAGCTTTATCAATGACGGTAGTCAGAGATGTAAACTCTGTAGCCAGTAGGGCATTATGCAATAAGGCATGCAAACCCCTCCTGAACCTGGCAATCAAAACTGCCTCAGTAAGAGCAATCTATGTAGCATACCTACTCAATCTGATAAACTCCTCAGCGTACTCCTTAACAGACCTACTGCCCTACTCAGGCTGCTCAAACTATATCAAATTCCAAATCTTTACCCCTTATGTCAGGAACTCATCAATTAGTCCCTGTCTAAACTCAGCTCAAGTAGAAGGATGATCACCATACAATCTGGGCTCCATCTTATAAGAAAACCATGTCCAAGCTTTCCCCTTCAATAATAATCCTGCCAATTCTACTGCTCTAATATCAAAACAAGGTAGTCTCCTAACTACCTTCTCAACCTGCTCAAGAAAATCATTACGCTCATCGCCTCTATCACCTTTGAACTTTAGCAGGTTTATCTTCAGAAAGCTAAACATAGAAACTCCACCCTCTTTAATAACTCGGTGGGTTCCCTGAATAATAGGCTCTCTAAGAACCACAGCTGGCTATACAAGAGCTGGAGCAACAGGTACTATAGCAGGTGCAACAGGAGGTGGCACTACTGCTGGAACTGGAGGTGGATGTACATTCTGTCGTTCCCGCCTCAAATCTGCTAGTTCCTTATGCAGATCCATCATTCCCCTCATCATCTCTATCCTCCAGGGGTCATCACTCTACTCTGTCTCCTTTGTAATCCATCGAGATCTGGACGGTCCCTCAGAAATAGAAAATTCTCTAACCAGACACTCATTAGAGGCTACCTCTGCCTCTCTAGTATCCCTATCTCTATCGTCAGACATCTCTGTAAACTGTTGAAAAACAAAAAAATATACTCAGTACATTACAGAAATGTAGAATACTCATACATACTTGACAAACACATCAATAGACGATACATGAATTCCTATACTCCATGGTTTACTTAACTCTACCCATACTGTACTTATTATTCCTCTGTAACCTATTCACTATTCATCGGTAACCTATGCTCTGATATTTGTAACCCAGAGCTTTGATACCAACTCTATCACAACCCGCTCTCGGGTCGCAACAGTCCCAGGGTGTGGGAGATGCCAAGGGCGACGGGAACCCATAGAACCCATCATCACATCTATATAATCTCATACTATATATATCAATCTATAGCCATATACTCATATAAGCACTATTTATTATGTTACTCTATCAATCATTCTGTTACTTTCTATAATTACCATAATCATATACACATATACATTATACTCCAAAATATCTCATACACTTATATATATACAATATGTTTATACCATTATATAATACCCATAGAGTCTTTAGTACACATATAAAAGCATAGTGTTAAAATTAATTACACTGTCTTTGTCAAACTGCAGAATTCCTTAGAGGAACAAAAGCCAGGAATCTGCCTCCTACTCGGTACCTAAAGATGGAAAATAGTGAGAGGGTGAGTATATATGATACTCAGTAAATCTAATAGGCATCGACCAATAAAATAAGTAATGGAATATCAATAAACTAATAGGCAGATGAGATAAATAAATCAATCTGCTCAAAATCTCTGGAATACAGAATATGACTGTAAGTCAACAATCACATCAATGGATAGTATATCATATGGATAAGATAGATAATGACAGATATAGAGCCATAAAACACATAGAAATGTGTCAAGCACAAATCAATCCCATATTAATGAACATAAGACGGAACAGGTCTTATGACTAGGACTGATATCTCTACCTAGTTAGGGCATAATAACAATACATTGTGCATAATGCCGACAGCATGTACTCGCTATCTTATCGAGGCTACAACTCTATCAAATCACATTAGAATCAATAGAAATAATAAACACATCAATAGATACCATTTCACAATAATGGCATCATCAGGTATCAATAACTCATCATCAATCAATTCAATGAGCAATATAATCAATAGGATATCAATAATAATTGATTATACAATGACTAAAGGTCTAGCAACCAACAATAGGATCAAACATAAGTTGGTCATTTACGGACAAAAAGTTGACGCAATTGGCATGCCATTGTCGCTGGCGATGATGGCATTCAAATGGTTGGCCTATGGATTTTTGAGCTAGGCATTTTATCGAACACATTGTGTGCAATAATAAAATGATATTTTGGCAAGGTTTTGGCGCAACATTAACATTGCCCCAAATATCAACAACAACACACATTGTAAGCAATTCCATAGGCATTATATACACATCAATAAACATCATTAAATAGATCAAATTGGCATGAAAAAGCCATAGGAAAAACAACAATAATTCAAGTCAAAAATAGCCAATTAGGGTTCGGCCACTTTAGGGTTTTTGCATATGAATTCCAATTGACATTTTAATACTTTAAGCATAACATATGATGCATAAAAGACTCACCTACAACTCCAAATCACCTAGCAAAATTGGTTTACCACCAATTCCTCCAAATTCCTCAAAGTAGGCAAAATGTGGAATTTTCTTCAATTGAATTTTCTACAACAATTCAACCATAGAATATTCATCAATTAACTTCCAATTAACTTATTCTATACTCAAATTTCACATACTAATCCAATTTCAACAAATCATCTCTTACAACTTAGGTTTGGAGTTTGGAAATTAAGCAAAAAAGCTATATGCATCAATTGATGCAATTAAACACATTACCCAATCTAACTAACATCTAACAATCCTAAATCAAATATAAAATTAAATAAAACATCAATTTACCTCAAATTGATGTTTTGGCCGAAAATTCCAAGTGCTTTGTTCTTGAAAATTTTTTATTCTCCCAAGTTGCAAATGGATGGAGGATGGAAGATTCAAGGTTTGAATAAAGTTTTCATGGTTTTTCCTTAACAAATTTGAAGAAAAATCAATGGAAATGGAGGGAGAAAATTTTAGACAAGGAAGAACAAAATGAAGAACAAAAAAATTCTAAGTGTGGCTTATATAGTAAGTCACGTTTAGCAAATTTCATTTTGATCCTTAAACTTTCCTTAAATTGTGTTTTTGCCATATTTCCTTCTGTAATTTATTTTGTCAATTCCGTCGGGATTTGAATTTCAAAGTGGATATTCAAACATCTTATTTTTATTTAAACTTTATAAATAAAATAGTTTCAGAGCCGTTCTGAAACTCAGACAGTCCAAATTTCACTATACTCCTAAAGTTTCATTTATTTACGGTTTTGTCATTACTTACTATTTCAGTGTTCCTAAATATTTTCCACATCTTTCTTTTTACTATATTTACACATGCATATACATAATCATTTACCCTCTAGTCAAAATCAGAAATTCATCTGTCGACCGGGATGCTATTTTTGTGGCAGCGATATCGACACCGACATTTTTCGAAAAAGTTTTCCATTTTCGCTCTAACTGAGTTTTTAAAATTATCTTTAGTTATTTCAATAATTTCAAACTATATACTGAGAACTTTAATCATAAAACATAGTAGGATTTTATAGGGTATTACAAGAACGTTTGGTGCAGCTATGTGTTCACCCATGTTTGTTTGATATATGTTAGTATATGTATGTATACATGTGCTAAATGATCTAAAATGTTATTTTGAGTATAGATTGCTCATAGAAAGGTTATATGTCAAAAGATAATGAGTTATGATTGAATTTGAGGTGATAGACATATGTATGCATGAATTTGATTGAGTTTGGATAAGTTAGAATGGAGAAACATGAGAGATTCTCACCAGTTAATCCTTTACAGACGTGAAGCTTACCTTCACAGGCGTGAGATGTCATTCACCACCATGAGAAAATTCTGTGTGATTTTCAAGTTTCCTCAGCTTAGCCTTCACAGGCATGAAGAACCCTTTTACAGCCGTGAGAATGTTTCGGACCCAAACGTGAATAGTGGCCTTCATAGATACGGGCCTATATATATATGACCCTCATTCTTTCATTTTCAGCTTCATTTATTTTGCCCCTTTCTCTCTCTATCTTCATAAATAAATTTCACCCACCCATAAACTCATTAAATTCTCTCCTCAAACATTTATTAAATCTTCATTAACACAAGAATCAAGAATCAAACCTCCAAGAACACCAAAATTTCATATTTATCAAGGATTTTCTATTTCTAGGGTTTAAGATATTTACTCCAAACTCAATTCTAAGTTTAAGATAAGTTGATACATGGCTATAATAGATGATTATAAGTTATGTATAGATGTTTAAGAGCAATAAATAGTATTTATTTTAGATTATAAGAAAGATTTTTGGATTTTGAGTTCTTGGGTGAATAGTAGTTATTCATCCTAATTTTCTACATTTTTTCTAAGAAATGATTAAATTGATGTTAGAAATAATGTTTAGACTTATAAAGATATTTGGAATCATAAGAATTTATTTTGTATAATCATGTATGATAGAAACCCTAATTTATGGATATTGGAGATTTGGATTTAGGAATGGAAGCCACAAGAGACTAAGGAATGATTCATGCTTTTCATGCTGTAAGGAGTTATTTTTGCAAAGATTTGCTTGAGGTAAGTATGAACTATGTTAATGTATGTTATTCCTTATAAAATGTTGACTCTCTTTCTTCTCTATGCTTGATCTTATACTTTGTTGTTATGAACCACCCAATAAATTCATTATTGATAACCATGATTTATTAATACCCTCCTAAATGAGCCATTTGTATAAATGACTTGGTCGTCGTTTTCTTGGACCAAGATCATCATATACCTATTTTTATGTTTGAATATGTGTGTGTGAGTGTGATGGTCTAGTGACCACTATGTTTCTTTGATGAGACATTTAAGCTATACAATCCAAGAACCACATGTAAATAGAATGTTCTTCCTAATGAGAGTAAATTCATTGGTCCAGTGTGCATATCGGGAACCAAACTGATAGGATTGTTTATCAGTGTCCCTCTTAGTTGGAGACCAAAAATAGTTGTTTATCAGTGTCCCTCTTAGTTGGAGACCAAAAATAGTTGTTTATCATTGTCCCTCTTAGTTGAAGACCAAAAACACTAGGCATGTGCCATATGCAAACACATGGAAACGTTGAGGTGACAAGATGCACCGATACACTTATATTCTATATCTCTATGCTATATTCTTCTATGAGTTATATTTAATGTTATGATTTATAGTGCCATTCATTATGGACACTCACAAGTTAAAGAAACCATGATATTCATGATACGATTTCTTATGCCATGATTCTCAAGATCTCTTTCTTTATGATATTCCCAAAAGTATAATGAAATAAATGCTCAAGTTTATACATATTCTCTATGACTTTATTAATACCTATAAGCTTTAATGTGTTTTATATCTTATTGAGTTGAAGGCTCACCCATTTCTGTGGATTTCAGGTAATAGTGTAGCTCAAAAGAGAGCTAATCCAAAAGACAGAGCTTATTGATTTCCTTTTTCCCAAGAAGACTCTATATAATTCTTTTGATGAATCATTATTTTGTAATCATGTATTTACATTTGTATGAAGAGTATACTCTAGAGCTTCGTAGCTGTATTTTTGGGGAATATTATTTTATTGCCTTAGTGGCATTCTTTGTATAGTTTTCCTTGTTCCATAATGATCTTAGGAATATCTTTTAATTGATGGGGAACAAGAGGAAACCATATTATAATATGATGATGATGATGATTCATGTGCTTGTCTAAGCATGTATGATATAGTTATATGTTACATATATGATCCAAGTTAGGTTGTGCTCTACACATTTATGGTGGCCTTATGCATACCATTGCCCTAAGACTGTTACATCATTGGAGTTGGGGTGTGACAAAAGTGGTATCAGAGTTATAAGTTTATAACCCTTAAGATAAAAGTTAGATAGGTGTGCATGTTCCCTAGTCTAAGTGTTGATTTAGATAACTACGAAGTATAGGATTCATGTCTCGTCTATGTTGTGTATTCTTTTAGTATAGATCTGCATTTAAGTATGTGTTATGTGTCTGATCTTATTTTTTCTTCTTATCGGTATCAAGATGCCACCACAACGTGGTAGAGGACGAGGTCGAGGTCGTCCTAGATGAGAGTTGCCTTTAGAAGAAGGTCTCATAGGTGAGATTGGAGGTGGTGAGATACCTCCTACACCACAAGTTGATGTAGCTAATATGGCTCAACTGCTAGAATAGTTACAGAGGAACTATGAGACAATAACTGAGTTCATTACCCAGCAGAAACAATAGAAGGTACCTCCAATATAGGCTCTAGATATTTTTGTTCCTTCTGTAGTTCCACCACTAGTTATACCTCAGGTAGAGGAGGTATCTTTTGAGAGGTTCCTTAAGCTTAAGCCCTCAAAGTATAGAGGTGAGGTGGATCCTACATATTTCTTATAGGAGATTGAAGTGAAAACGCATATTTTGAGGATCTTTGATCGAAGAGCCGTAGAGTTTGTTGGTTATCTATTAAAAGCTAAGGTTAAGGACTGGTTCAAGAGAAGCATTTCTGGTATGCTTCAAGGTAATGAGAATCTTCCATGGGAGAGGTTTAAGGAATTGATACTGAACGAGTTTCTTCCCGAAAGTGTAAAGGAAGCTAGATCCATCGAGTTTGAGAGGTTAGTTCAGACTCCTAGCATGAGTGTTTCAGAGCATGCATGGAAGTTTAGCCAATTGAGTAAGTTTGCTATAATCTTAGTGACTACAAATGCGGCTCGGATTCAGAGATTCCATAGAGGATTGGTAGCCCCATTGTTTAAAATTTTAGCTGCTCTTGAATTTGACTCCTACTCTAAGCTTGTAGACAAGGCTAGAGTAATTGAAAATAGGGAGATGGAGGTTAGATTCGAGAAAGAAGAGAAGAAGAAAGCTAAGATGGGTAGTACCTCTAGGTAAGAGAGTGGGATGAAGAGCATGGGAGTAACTCATCAGTTAGCTCCTCATAGTAGGCACAAAGGATCTTCAAGGAGATCACAAAGGAGTCAAAATCCTATAAGAACCGCTCTTTAGATGAGTTATGGTACAACCAGTTCAGCACCACCTAGGACTACTCATCCTTTATGTCCTACATGTGGTAAGTTCCATCTAGGATCTTGTTTCTATAGGACAGAAGAGTGTTATAAATGTGGACAACAAGATTATACAATAAAGAATTATCCACAGTCCTTTTTTAGAGCTAGACCTCAGACTTTTTAGACTACAGTACAGATGGACGGAGAGATGAGTATAGGTTCATAGTTAGGTATGGGCCGAGGTATTTTAGGCAGGACTCTAAAGGCTGGCAGAGGGTCAGGTCAACACGTGGCACAGACTTTAGGATCAGCACCTATGGGCAGAGGCAGAGGGAGAGTTTTTGCTCTAGCATAGCATGAGGCCTAGACGTCCAACACAGTTGTCACAGGTATTCTTCCTATTCGAGTTTTGAATGCTAGAGTATTATTTGATTCATGAGCTATACATTCCTTTGTATCATCTTGTTTTGCTAAAAAGTTACATGTGGCATATAAATTGCTTGAGAATGAGTTGGTTATTTCTACTCCTCTAGAGGAAGAGATTGAAGTTCAGAACTCTTATCCTTCATGTATGGTTAGCATAAGTGATAGGAGTTTGAATATAGATTTGATTGAATTGCCCGTATTAGAATTTGATGTGATTTTGGGCATGGATTGGTTATCCAAGCATTATGCCACTATAGACAATAATGGGAATAAGATTGTTTTCAAGCCACCTTCAGGTGAAGAGTTCGAGTTTCAAGGAGAGAGGAGTGAAGTGTCGTACAATATGATATCCGCCATTGGGGTAAGAAGATTATTGAGGAAGGGTTGCCAAGGGTATTTGGCTTATGTCTGGGATACTCGGAAAAAAGTGAGAGGCATAGAGCAGATTCCACTAGTTAGTGAGTTTTCAGACATATTTCCTGAAGAATTATTAGGATTGCCACCAGATAGAGAGATAGAGTTCGATATTGAGTTGCTACCTGGCACGAGTTTGATTTCTATCCCTCCCTACTATATGGCACCAGTTGAGTTGAAAGAGTTGAAAGTTCAGTTGCAAAATATGTTTGACAAGGGATTTATCATACCTAATAGTTCCCCATAGGGTGCACCAATACTCTTTGTAAAGAAGAAAGATGGTTCTATAAGATTCTATATCAACTACAAGCAGCTTAACAAAGTTACCATCAAGAATAAGTATCCTTTGCCAAGGATAGATGATTTGTTTAACCAGTTGTTGGGTGCTAGTCATTTCTCGAAGATAAACTTGAGGTCGGGCTATCATCAATTGAGGATTTGGAATGAAGATATATCAAAGATGGATTTTGGCACTAGATATGGACACTATGAGTTCCTAGTGTTACCATTTGGATTGACTAATACACCAGCTGCTTTCATGGACTTGATGAATAAGGTGTTCAGGCCATTTTTAGAAACGTTTATCATTGTGTTCATCGATGACATTCTTATGTATTCTAAGAGCAAGAAAAAGCATGAGGAACATCATCAAATTGTATTACAGACTTTGAGGAAGCATCAATTGTTTTCCAAGTTCTCCAACTGTGAGTTTTAGCTCGATAGTGTTTGTTTTCTTAGACATGTGGTAAGCAAGGAAGGGCTTAAGATTGATCGGAAGAAAGTGGATGTGATTCTTAACTGGCCTAGACCTATTAATGTTTTAAAAGTTGGAAGTTTCTTGGATTTGGCAGGTTATTATAGAAGGTTTGTGCAAGACTTTTCCAAGATCGCAACACCACTGACTAAGCTTACTCATAAGTAGGTGAAATTTCAATGGACGGATGCATATGAAGGGAGTTTCCACAAGCTGAAGACTTGTCTTACTACGACACCTGTTTTAGCTCTGTTGTCAGGTGAAGGAAGTTATGCAGTGTATTGTGATGCATCGAGAGTGGGACTTGGATGTGTGCTTATATGGCATGGTAGATTAATAGCCTATGCTTCTAGACAGTTGAGGAAGCATGAGGTGAATTACCCTACGCATGATCTTGAGATGGCTATGGTTGTATTTGCCTTGAAGATATGGAGACATTATATGTATAGAGAGAAGTGTGAGATCTTCACAAATCATAAGAGTTTGAAGTATATTTTCCAGCAGAAGGATCTCAATCTCAGGTAGAAGAGATGGATGGAGCTACTAAAAGATTATGATTATGATATTTTGTACCATCCAGGGAAGGCTAATGTAGTGGCGGATGCATTGAATAGGAAATCTTTGGAAAGTTTAGCCCATATCCAAATTAGTAAGAGATCTCTAGTGAATGAGGTGTAAAGTTTGCATGATATGGGTATTAGATTGGATCTGTCAGATATAGGCTTACTTTTGGGTCATTTCCAAGTTAAGTCAGTACTTATTAATCATATAAGAGAAGTATAAGATAAGGATCCCCAATTGGTGAAACTGAAGAATGATGTGGGAATAGAGAGAGCTCTAGGTTTTACTATAATTGATAGCATACTATGATTGGGCAATAGATTATGTATTCCAATAGTGGATGGATTAAGAGACGTGATTCTCAAATGAGCCCATCATTCTAGTTACAATGTGCATCCAGGTGCAACGAAGATGTACCATGACATCAAGAGTTCTTATTAGTGGAGTGGAATGAAAAAGGATGTTGCAGAATTTGTGGCTAAGTGTTTAACTTGTGAGCAAGTTAAGTTTGAACATCAGAAGCCTTTGGAACTACTTTAATATTTGATATTGCTAGAATAGAAATAAGAGAGAATAACTATGGATTTTGTGGTAGGACTGCCAAGGACTTCGAGAGGGCACAATTTGATATGGGTCATTATGGATAGATTGACTAATTTGGCTCATTTCTTACTAGTCAAGACGACTTATACGGCTTCTCAGTATGCACAAATATATGTTAAGGAGATTGTCAGACTTCATGGGGTTCTAATTTCGATCATCTCAGATAAAGGTACTCAATTCACTTCAAGATTTTGGCAGAAATTATAAGAGTGCTTGGGTACACAGCTTGACTTCAGCATATCATTTCATCCTCAGACAGATAGAAAATCAGAGAAGATCGTCCAAACTCTAGAAGGCATTTTGAGAATTTGTATTCTAGACTTTGGAGGGAATTGGGATACTCACTTGTTGTTGATAGAGTTTGCCTACAATAACAGCTAACATTCAATGATCCAGATGTCCCCTTATGAGGCTTTGTATGGCAGAAAGTGCAGATCTCTCTTGTGTTGGGATGAGGTAGGGGAGAAGCATATTGAAGGACCCGAATTGATAAGACATACGTTAGAGAAGATTCCACTTATCCGAGAGAGATTGAAGATAGCCTTATGTCAATCCAAAGAGGAAGATAGCCTTATGTCAATCCAAAGAGGAAAAAACCTTCATTTTTATATTGGAAATCTAGTATTCCTAAAGATCTCATAAATGAAAGGAGTTTTACGGTTTGACAAGAAAGGCAAGCTATCTCCACGATTCATTGGACCCTTCGAGGTTTTGAGCAAGGTTGGAGAGGTTTCATATAAGCTAGCATTATCATCTAACATGGATAGTATGCATCCGGTATTCCATGTGTCAATGCTTCAGAAGAACGTCGTCGATCCTTCTTATGTGCTACAAGTTCCAATAGTGGACCTTCAGTAAGATTTGATATATGAAGAGACTCTAGTCATCATTGTGGTTCGAATGATCAAGAGATTATAAAATAAGAATATAGCAATGGTTAAGGTCCTATAGAGGAATCAAGCATTGGAAGAGTACACTTAGGAGGGCGAGCAAAGCAAGCAAAACAAATACCCTTATCTGTTCTAAGAGTAAGGTAAGTCTTAAAATTCAAGGATGAATTTTCTTAAGATGGGGAAAATGTAATACCCGGTATTTGGAACGTTTGGTGCGGCTATATATTCACCCATGTTTTTTTGATGTATGTTAGTATATGTATACATGTATGTGCTAAATGATCTAGAATGTTATGTTGAGTATAGATTGCTAATAGAAATGTTATATGTCAAGAGACGATGAGTAATGATTGAATTTGAGATGACAGACATGTGTATGCATGAGTTTGATTGAGTTTGGATACGTTAGAATAGAGAAATATGAGAGATTCTCACCAGTCAATCCTTCACGAGGGTGAAGCTTACCTTCACGGGCATGAATCACCCTTCACAAGCGTGAGATGTCATTCACCACCATGAAAAAATTCTCTATGTGAGTTTCAAGTTTCCTCAGCTTGGCCTTCACGGGCTTGAAGAACCCTTTTACGGCTGTGAGAATGTTTCAAACCCAAATGTGAACAGTGGCCTTCACGGATACGGGCCTGTATATATGTGACCCTCATTTTTTAGCTTCATTTATTTCGCCCTTTTCTCACTCCATCTTCATAAATACACTTCACCCACTTATAAACTCATTAAATTCTCTCCTCAAACATTTATTAAATCTTCATTAACACAAGAATCAAGAATCAAACCTCCAAGAACACCAAGATTTCATATTTCTCAAGGATTCTCCATTTCTAGGGTTTAAGGTATTTACTCCAAACTCAATTCTAAGTTTAAGATAAGTTAATATATGGCTAGAATAGATGATTAGAAGTTATGTATAGATATTTAAGAGCATTAAATAATATTTATTATGGATTATAAGAAAGATTTATGGATTTAGAGTTCTTAGGTGAATAATAGCTATTCATCCCAATTTTCTACATTCTTCTAATAGATAATTAAATTGATGTTAGAAATCATGTTTAAACTTATAAAAGATGTTTAGAATCATAAGAATTTATTTTGTATAATCATGTATGATAGAAACCCTAATATATGGATATTAGGGATTTGAATTTAGGAATGGGAGTCACAAGAGACTAAGGAATTATTCATGCTTTTCATGTTGTAAGGAGTTATTTTTGCAACAATTTGCTTGAGGTAAGTATGAACAATATTAATATATGTTATTCCTTATAAAATATTGATTCTCTTTCTTCTCTATGCATGATCTTATACTTTGTTGTTATGAACCAAACCAATATATATATATATATGATGAGATGTTCAAGGTATACAATCCATGAACCACATGTAAATAGAATGCTCTTTCTAATGAGAGTGAATTCATTGGTTCAGTGCGCACATCGGAAACCTTGCTAATAAGGTTGTTTATCAGTGTCCCTCATAGTTAAGTACCAAAAACACTAGGCATGTGCCCTGCGCAAGTACATGGAGACGTTGTGGTGACAAGATGCATTGATACGCTTATGTTCTCTCTTGCTATGCTATATTCTTCTATGAGTTCTATTTAATGTTATGATTGATAGTGCCATTCATTGTGGGCACTCATAAGTTAAATAAACAATGATATTCGTGATACAATTTCTTATGCCATGATTCTCAAGATCTCTTTCTTTATAATATTCCCAAAAGTATAATGAAATAAATGCTCAAGTTCATACATATTCTTTATGACTTTATTGATACCTATAAGCATTAATGTGGTTTATATCTTACTGAGTTGAAGGCTCACCCCTCTTTTGTAGATTTCAGATGATAGTGTAGCTCGAGAGAGAGCTAATCCAGAAGGTAGAGCTTTTTAATTTCCTTTTTCCCAAGAAGACTCTATGCAATTCTTTTGATGAATCATTATTTTGTAATCATGTATTTACATTTATATGAAGAGTATACTCTAGAGCTTCGTAGATGTATTTTTGGGGAATATTATTTTATTGCCTTAGTGGCATTCTTTGTAGAGTTTCCCTTGTTCCACATTGATATTGGGAATATCTTTTGATCGGTGGAGAACAAGAGAAAATCACAGTATAATATGATGATGATGATGATTCATGTGATTATCTAAGCATGTATGATATGGTTATATGTTATGTATAAGATCTAGGTTAAGTTGTGTTCTATGGGTTTATGGTGGCCTTATGCCTACCTTTGCCCTAGGACCATCACACCACTAAAGTTGAAATGTGACATAAACTCTATATGACGTGTGACTTTCTAAATTCATGTCTAATTAGTAATTTGGTTGATAAAACTTTTTTTCTCTTCTAACAATGGAATCTCTTTTTCACAATTAGTTCTAAAAATCGTGAGTGATGCCTAATGTAACATATTGCTACTACCTAGTTAGAAATGAATATTTATGATCGATTACTTAAAATATCTCATGGGTTATTGATTCTAATTGTCATGCACTAGAATTCCTCCATTTTGAAATCTTGATCTCAGTTACGGTCATGGTCTAGTCAAACTCTAATGTTCCTTGACGTCATGTCCTTATCTTGGTTCTACTTCTTAATAAACATTATTCCTACTAAATACTTTTTTTTCTAGTGAATCTTATCTACCTTAGCCAAGGATTTGTTTATCAAGAACAACCATATTTCATAGGATCTTTTCATTGTTTATTCAACTTAATGGATTATATCTTGGTGATCACCTACCTCCATATATAATTAGCTAGGACCATCACATGCCGTATACTTCTTCGTGGATAGCATCAGTATGTAATTAGTAATAAATCCTAACCACCTGTAGATGAGATAATGTCATATTAAGTCAAAGAATTATATGCACAATCATGACCTTGACGATAAATTATTTACTAGTAATAAAACTCTATGAATTCACCATCTAATATTACAGTTCAACTACTTATCTAATGAGCATTCCTTTGATTGTTTTGACATTACATATCAAGAAGTATGAGACTCACAACCTCTATAATCATAAGTATCTCATACTAATTATGGAAAACAAATAGAAGTGATGGTCTTCCGGAATTAATGACGCTCAATCGATAATCTTATGACCATGAACAATTTAAAGTATTTGTACAAGAGTGATCTATCACTTATATTCTCAACTCTTTGAAAATATATCCTTTTACAAAATTCTTATAGACTAGATATTCAATATAATGGAATACTTCACATATAAAGAACATATGTAAATTTTCATAAATAGGGATAAAGTTTTACAATCATATAGTATAAACAAATGCTCTGGGAAATAGATTGTCAAAATTTGAAAAGCCAATATTTAACAAATCGACATTTGATGAGCCAACATTTGACAAGTCAATATTTGACGAGCCAACACTTTAGTTCTCTTTTAAAGGCACTATATTGAACATGTCTTGACATTTAATTGTTGCTTGTGGTGAGATGTTGTTTATAGTGACGCATTGTTGCTTCATATTGATGCAGTTCATATGGTAAAATTATACAACTTGGTTTGATTGAGGAAATGATAACTAAATTTCATGGTTAATTTGCGAAATTACAAATTAATAAGGTGATTCAGAAACCTTTTGTTTTTTTCCACAAAATCATCTTCTATCCAACTTTGTGGGTCAATTAGAGATAGATTAAGTGAGAATTTGATGCTGCTTTTTTTAAGCAATTATCCTAATTTGACCTTATATATTCTTTTCTATATATTTCTATAATAAAGTTTACTGAAATTTCTTTATTTTCTCTAGCTAGTCATGCTCTAACAACCTCACTCCTTCCTATTTTTAAGACCCAATAAAGATTCCAAGCATTAGTTCAAATCTGATTGAAAAAATTATGGAGAAAGGTATGACAATTCACTGTAAGTATATTCTTTTATTTGGTGTTATTTGGCATGTGTTTACTAATTTTTTCACTTCTAATAATTTTAATTTTGTTGTTTACATTTCTCATTGTACTTGTTCAGTTAAGTTATGACATACTTCTAGCTGCATAATAATTCATATCCTTCCTTTTTTTCTTTTTTTGCTCTTTTTCATTTGTGGTGACAAGATTTTGTACATGCAACATTTGTGACTTAGCAAAAAATAGTAAATAGATCCTCTCTTCTATTTTTCTTTTTAATTTTATAGTACAATATTTTTAAATCTACAATGCATTAGTTTATTCATACCACTTCTTCTTTGTAGAATATTTATACATCTAAAATGCATTAATTTATCTAATGACACCATCCTACAACTACAATAATCTTTAAAAGCAAGAAATCTTGAATGGGCACAGACCCATCTCTATCCAAACTAAAGCCTTATCGCAACTATTATTCTATATCCAATAAAGAAGATCAAAATATTTAATACTCTACAATTATATTTAGCCTTGAACTCATTTGTTTAACTCTAAAATCTACATGTGTCATATGCAAAAATCATTGATTTAATTAAAGCCATTTCATATGATTTGATTGTAATTACCTGACTTTTTCAATTATTTTAAATTTTCATTTTTATACATATAGCATGTTTTGATTTTAAGAAAGATCTAATTATTGGTTATATTTGCTAAATCATATTAAAACCTTATTTTAGAATTTGGATTATTATAATATTGAATGTATGATATTTATTTACTAATAGTTTAAATTATAGTAAGAAATAATGTTAATAAATACAAAAATATTTTCTTAAGATATTACATAATTTTAAATTTTTTAAAAAATTATTGTTTATTTATTTATTTATGGGCATATAATTTTGTACTTAAATTTTAAAATGATATTTTAGTTAAAGAAATTATTATAAAAAAAAAAAATAAATAAAACCTTTTATTTTGGTAATATAAATGTATATGAGTTTGTATGGGGCGAGATTTGAACCCGCGACTCTGGGAGAAAGAGCCAAGTGTTTTCCCATTAGACTTATCCTTTATTAAATTATATATATTATATTTATATTATAAATCATTTTGAAAAAATGTATATTCATAAGTGTGGCTAGAGCTCAAAACTATAATCATGGGGTTGAAGGAGTAAAGCTTTACCACCAGGTCACTTTCACTTTTATGTTACACCTTTTTATTAACTTATATATATATAATTTTGATTTTAATTTTTTATAACAACTTATCTGATTGGTTGAAAGACAACTAATAATATAATTACTTTTGGGCGATCCAAATCGAGAGAGAGAAAGAGAAAGGGTGTCGGACCATAACTTTGGTTGGCGGTGGTTATCATAGCCACCACCAACATACTCTTCATCCCCTGGCAAGCTGATCGATATCAACAACTTCGATGGTCTTTTCTGAGTTGATGGCAAACGACGATAGACGCACGGTCTGAAGCTCTTTTGACATAGCCACTTTTTAAGGCTTATTTTGGCCGACTCTATTGGTATTTTTTGGCAAAATTGGTGATGTTGTAATATCACGTCCCGATTTCGGAACATGACGGTCCTAGGATGTTGGAGATGTCAGAGGTGATCGATACCCATAGAACCCAATATCACATACTATAATCAATTACTATCAATTAATTAATCAATTACTAAATTAAGTTCAATTCTAGTATTTTGTAATCTGTCTGTAATTTATTATGCAATTATTTATAACTATCATCATCTCATGCCATAATATTAATTAAACTCCATAATATGCCATACATACATAACTATAGTCTAACTATGTCATTATACAACCCATGGAGCAACTATAGAATACATACAAAATACAGTGTTAAAAATAATTACACTGTCACAAAATATAGCAGGAATCCACAGAGATATCAATAGTCGGGATTCTGCCTCCTATTTTGCACCTGGAAAGGGGAAACAATGAAAGGGTGCGTATAAAATACTTAGTGAATCTAATATGCATCAATAAGAAGAAAAGACTGGAATATCAATAAAAATATAGGCAGATAATCAATGAATATTAATCTACTCAACAACCTGAATAAAGAATCAAAATACAGTGAATGACTGTAGTATCGATGACTGTAGTATCGATGACTGTAGTATCGATAATAAGGTCAATAAAAATATATCACATGGTTAAGACAGATAAAGGGCCATGAAACTCATATCACATGTATCAATCATAGTATACATAAGACTGATCGGGTCTTATGGCTGGGACTGTTAACCCTTCCCAACTAGGGTATCTGTAATACCCTAGGAAACCCTATTGAATGCATGATTTAATTCTCAGTTTATGGTTTAAAAGTATTGAAAGGATGAGAAATAATTTTAGGGACACAGTTAGAAAGCAACTGAAATACTTTTCAGGAAATAGTTGGTATCGAAAACACTGCCGAGAAAATAGTAGTCCGAGCAACAGTTAAATTTATGATTTTGACTAGGGATAAAGGATCATACTAATGTATTTGTAATTATGGTAAAAATAAAGAAGTGAAAAATGTTTAGGAACATTGAAAAAGTAAGTAATGGCAAAACCGTACGTAAATTGAACTTTAAGGGATATAGTAGAAATTGGTCTGTTTGAGTTTCAGAATGACTCTAAAACTATTTTTATTTATACTTATTTATAAAAATAAGTCTTTTGAATCCCTACTTTGAAATCCAATTCTCAACAAAATTGTCAGAATAAATTACAGAAGAAGTTGGGGTCAAAGTATAAATACTTGATAGTTTAAGGAACAAAGTGTAATTTGCCATTATTAACTTAATATATAAGAAATGTCTTAGCATTTTTGCTCATCTTCTTCTTCTTCCTAAAGGGTGGCCAAACCATTTCCTTGTTCTTCCTCTATTTCTATAGCAAATTTCCTAAAGAAAATTCAAAGAAAACTTAAGATTAAGCTTTGTTCTTCCATTTCCAACTCATTTCTTTCATAGAATCACAAAGGAAACCAAGGAATTCTTGAAGCTAGATTTCAAGTGGAACATCAAAGTTGAGGTAATCAATTAGTTTGTTTAGTTTTATGGTTTATTTAGATGATTTAGAGGTTGAATTAGATGGGTATGGTGTTTGATTGTATCAATTGATGCATTTGAACACTTTTCCCTCATTTCAAATCTTAAAGTGAAGTTGTTTGATTTGGCTTGATGATTTAGTATTAGTTTATGTTGTTTAAGCTTAGAATATATTAATTAGAGTCTAATGGATGAATTATTTGTGGTTAATTTATTGTAGAAAATCAAGATAGCCATACTTATGGATTTTGCCTCCTTTGAAGCATTTGGTAGAAAATCTATTTTCCTAAGCAATTTGGAGTGATAGGTGAGTTTAATATACATCATTTATCATGTCCTAAGCATTGAAATTTGAATTGGAAACCATATGTGAAAGTGGTGTTTTAGTCGAACCATCTAGCACTATTCATGCCTATGTTTTTGTTTGATTTTCCTTTGAATTCCTTAGCCATTTTGATCCTTTGAATGTTGTTAAATGTTGTATATTTGTTGCCTATTGTGAAACCTTGAATGTGGTTTGTTGGTGTGTATTGGAGCAATGTTTGAGTTGCACCCAAACCTCGCCAAATTGTCCATTCTATAATGCACACCAAGTGTTTGATGAAATGCCTTGTTATATTACCATAGGCCTATCACATTTTCTTCTATAAGCCTACCATTTGAATGCCAATTGTTCCTACCGATTACCTATGTATAACCTATCTTTGTTCCATACCTTTGTTGTTTATGAAACCAATTACCATTACTTATCTATTGCTTATCGCTATTCCGTTGATTAAACTGTTACTTGAAATGATTGATATTGAGATTGTTGATATTGGTGATACCATTGTTGCATAATGTTATCTAATGATATGTTTCATATTTGTATTGACCCTCATGTGGTTTGACAGAGCTACCGCTCCGACAGTATAGTGGGTACATACTGTAGTGGGTACATACTGTCGGCAATGTGCATATTATTTATTGAGACCCTAGCTGGGAAGGGTTATTGGTCCTAGCCATAAGACCTTATCAGTCTTATGTTTATTGATATGAGATTGACTGTATGTTTACATATAGTCTACATGTGTTCTGACCTTATATCTGTCTTACCATATGATACCATTCTTTTGATATGACTATTGATCTTCTGTCATTCTTTGTTATTGATTCTGTAATCTTATTATATTGACAAATTGCCATCATTGTTTCCTCTGTTACCATTTATTGTTGATTCAGACCATATTCATTAGTGATGCATATTAGATTCACTGAGTATCTTATATACTCACCTCTTTCCTTGTTTATCATTTCAGGTGCAGAGTAGATAGCAGAATCCTAATTTTAGACACTCTGTGGATTTCTGTAGTCTTTTAATAACAATGTAATTATATTAAATACAGTATTTTGATGTTCATAATCTAGCTGCTCCATGGGGTATGTATGGGTTAGTTAGGATATGAACATGTATATATGACTTATTATGATGTATGAATATTTATATGATATGTTATGATGGATGTTACAGCCAACAGCATAAAATTACAGACAATTTACAGAATTGCATAATGAATAGTAACTAAGTAGATTGATTAATTAAATGATGGTTATAGATATTTGCATGTGATACTGGGTTCTACGGGTGCTAGTCGCCATTGGCATCTCCTGCATCCTAGGACCGTCGTAATCCGAAATCGGGTCGTGATAGTATCATTATACAATGTGCACATTGCTGACAATATGTACCCACTACCTCGTCGGAAAGAAAGTTCTGTCAAATCTCATTGGAATCAATAAGATCATGAAACAAGTCAATCAATATCAATAAATAATAAGGATCTCATCAAGTAACAGTAGCTCGTGAATTTAATCAAACGAGACTGCAATTAAGCAATAGATAAGCAATGGAAGTACTAATAAACATAAGTACTAAGAATAGCAATAAACATTAGAATGATTCAAAAGTTGGACAAACCAAGTCAAGAAGTTGACTCAATTGGCATGCCAATATCGCTGGCGACAATGGCATTCAAATGGTAGGCCTATGGTAAAATGAACTAGGCATTTTGTCAAACATATGGTGTACAACAATGAATGGACAAATTGGCTAGGTTATGGTGCAACATTGATATTGCCCATATAGTCAACAAACAACTCACAATGTAGGCAACACAATAAATATCAATTTGCCAAAAATAAATACAATCAAAATGATCAAAATGGCAAGTGAAATGAAAGGAAAAACAAGGCAAAAATGGCCAACATAGGTTCAGCCAAACATGGCCAACATAGGTTCAGCCAAACATGGCCTTTTGGAGCAAGTTTCCAAATAACATTTTAATACATTAGGCATGATAATTGATGCATATTAAACTCACCTTACACTTCAAATCACCTAGCAAAATTGATTTGCCACCAATTTCTTCAAAGGAGGCAAAATGCATATTCATCCAATTCTTTATTTTATACACAAAACCAATCACCAAATAAGCTTCCATTAGTCTCCAATTAATATATTCTAACCATAATTAACATTAACTAACACTAATTCAAATAACCAAATCATACAACTTGAACTAGGGTTTGGAAAATTAGGGAAAATCACCCAAATGCATCAATTGATGCAAATTAACACTAAACCATTCTATTTAATATCTAACACATCTAAATCAACCATTAAGCTAAAGAAATCAATTATTTATCTTGATTGATGAATCCACCCGAAATCTATATAGTGATAGTTGTTGGATTTTTTTTGATTTTCCAAGCAAATCAAGATTAGAAATCAAGAATTCAAAGGTTAAATTCAAGTTTTCTTTAGGTTTTTCTTTGGATTTTTCAGGAAAATTTGGTGGAGAATATGAAGAGAGTTTCGGCCAAGCAAGGAAGAAGAAGAGAAAAATGGCCAAAATATTTCTAAGGCATGCTTATATACTACGGAAAAATGGCAAATGATATTTAGGCCCTTAAACTTTCCAATAATCATACTTTTACCCTATTTCCTTCTGTAATTTATTTTGACAATTCTGTTGAGAATTATATTTAAAAGTGGGAACTGAAATAGCTTCTTTTTATCTGTACTTTATTATAAAAATAGTTTCAGTGTCATTCTAAAACTCAGACAGTTGGTTTCCCACTATACCCCTAAAGTTCAACTTATTTACGATTTTGCCATTATTTAAATTTTCAGTGTTCCTAAACATTTTTTACCTCTTTCTTTTCACCATAATTTTACATATATATACGTGATTCTTTATCCCCTGGTCTGAATCAGAAATTCATCTGTCAATTGGATTGATATTTCTCCGACAGTGTAATTAACACCGATATTTTTCGAGACAGTATCACAAATGCATTCTAACTGTGTTTCAGAAATTATTCTTAGTTATTTCGGTGTTCCCAGACCAATAATTGATTATATTATTATTCAATTATGGTGGTATTTCCTAGGGTATTACATGTAACTATCTCAGCGAGAGCTTCACATGGATATCCATTTCACCCCTGAAACCCGCCAAAAGCTAAGATAAGAAAATATCAAAATCGTGACTGTTGGGATTCTTTTTCGACCACCAGCGGTGAGTGGTGACAAGTGGGGGCATTTTCGGCTCCAGACCTCGAGACGTTTCTGATGACACCATCCACGACCTTGGGACTATCGGCATCAACGGCGCGTGGCAGGCCGACGACAACACGTGGAGTATGAAATTCAGCAGGCTCATTTTGACACCCGGACCTGTTTTTCGACCCCAGTTCGAATAAAATTTTCGTGGGTAAACCCAAAATCCTAGCTTTTTCATTTTGATATTGAATTTCAATTATTTAGCTCTAAAATGTATATATAATTATTATATTTATGTTTTTTGAGATTAATCGATGGAGATTACAATCTTTATAATTTTATAGAATTATTGACAATAATTTTAATATGAAATAATTTATTATAAATTAAAGCAAAAATTGTATTAACTAGGAAGTTGGATTAACTTATAAGAATGAGACTCACATTATTTAATATTTGTTTCTATATGTATAATTGAAATATTTAAATTAATTTGTATGGAGAGTAATGTAAATAATTTTTAAAGATTTTATAAAATTTTATGAAATTTATTGAGGAAGACTTTATATTATTTTACTATTGGTTTTAATCAATTATCGAAACAAGATTTTTGAATGAATTAATTTTAGAATCCTATAAATTATTTTAAAGCATATTGTATGGTTTATGAGATAATTGAGTTGATTGTTGTTTGTGGAGGCCTAGAGAGGCAATTAAATTATTGTGATTAATTGAGAGCTAGCAGACGTGATTCCCATTTTATAGAATATATAAATATAAAAAGTCGTTTAAGGAGATACATATGCATTTTTGGGGTGCAATTTGATATTTACGACAGAAATGAGTGTGATATATGTTGATGTTAGAGAATCAAAAGGGATTATTTAGTTATTATTGGCTGATGTAGATTAATTAGAAATGTTGTTTCTTTTGTTTGAGCTGGGAAATATTCTAATTTTAGAGGAGGTTCTACCAAAATTTCGATAGAATAATTAGAGGCATTAGGTGCTCCAACGAGAGGGTAGTTGGATTGTCATCACATTGTGAACGATACTTTCTAATATATTTTCCTACTTTTCATGCATCAACATATGTTGCCTGGATATATATAGTCATGCATTATATACATTACGTGAGTATTTTGACATGTGTTTATTTCATTATAATTCGTGTTGCATATTACTTGTGATTGTTGGATGAAATTTGGATAATATAGGACCACTTAAGTTTATGATTATGATTATGATATGATTATTATGATTTGATGAGTTTTGACTGGTGTATGATAGCTTGAGGCTTGCTCATCACCCGACGCTGTCTAATTTAGTCTAGAGACAGCTAAAACTTTATATTTAGAATCAAAGAGCCAGGTATGGGATCAACTCCCCATATTGAGGTTTAATGTGGTTCCCATGGACTAATTCTCATTCTTTTTTGATTATGTGATTACTTATTTGTATGACATGTTGCATGAGCATTCTTTATAATAGAATAATCAGGTTGCTATGCTGGTTAGTATCAATCACAGCGTTGAGACCCTCACTCATGTCTCCCTAATTCTTTCATATTATAGGTTGGCTTGAGAAGTTAGGGTTTTGTTGAGTAATCCTGACCTTCATCATTCGGCAGTGACATTTATTTTATTATGTAATTACATTTAGATTTGTATTATATTATAAATTTTAGAACTCTATATTGTTATTTTTCTTTGTTGCTTCTGTGGTTTATACTTCTGCTTATAGTTGAGTTGGAGGATAGTTGAGATTTATCGATCTAGTTGATGTATTGCTTCGTGAAGCAAGAACCTTAATTTTAATGTGATATGATTGAGATGATAGACCTGAGGGGCAGAGATCTGATTTGTTATTTAGGTTCTGTTTAATAGCTATGCCATATCCCTTATTTTATGATAGTTACTATTGTCATATTGCAGTTTTATCTTTTAGCAAGTAGTAAGGCTTACTATAGGTTCTGGAGCCTTAGGTTTTCTTGTTTTCCAGTATCGGTCACATGTTTTCGGATTCAGGTTGTAACCCTGATAATGTTGAAAATGAACTAAATAATCTCTCTTATTTTCAAATGGATTTTTTTTTTGATCAACTTCATTACTTGTATTTTGAAATATAAATTAATGACTATTTTTCATAATTATGGAAAATCTCAACCTTAAATATTATATCTTGGCACTATGCCTTTTTTTTCAACTTATTCCGAGAGAATAAAATTCTGTTAGAGTCCGTTTGAATAGCTTAGAATTATAATTGAAATTAAAGGCCTAATTCTAATTTTATTGTTTAGTAACACACCAAGAATTAGAATTCTACTCACAATTTTATGAAATTATAATATAACTAGAAAAGTAATTTCACAATTCTTAATTCAACCCTAAAAAATTATAATTTTACAACCACCAAAGCCATCTCACTTCTATCACCACCATTATCGGCCACCATTGCCACCCCTGGCAGCAGTGGTCCACCACCACCACCACCACCGTACTACCACTGCCACTATCACCTCAAAACCAATTTTTATGAAATTCGAATTTTAATTCAAATTCTTTGTATGATACAAATATTGAATTACAATTTCAATACAATTCTAATTCGTGATAATTGGAATTGGAATTGAAATTCTCAATTTCAATTCCAATTTCACTGTCTAAACCTATTCTTAGTATAAAGTTCCCTAATCTTTTTTTTGATTGTATTGAACCCTTTTGACTATGAAATTTGTGCATAGTTTTGGGTCAAAGAGAGAACTTGGAAAATATAAGATGAGATTGCTTGAAGTATATATAAATACACATAACAACTACTACTACAAGAAAAATATGAATTATCTATGGAATTAATAGCGAATATTAATATAGTAACAAATTAATAACAAATTTTTAACGGATTGGAAATTGAAAAAAAGAAATCAGAGAGTTAACAACAAATTAGTATGGAAATTTAGTAACTGAAAAATTCTGTTACTACTTTTAGTAGAAAACTTTAGCGGGATTAGTGATCAATATTAGTAATGGATTTAAAATTCATTTCCAATTTTCAGTGAATAATTAGTCTTGACATGGTAAAAAAAAATAGTAACAATTGTTAGTAATGAAATTAAAATCTCTTACTAATTAGTAGGACCATGTTTGAAAGTTGGAATGAGAAAGAAAATGAAAAGAAAATAAAGTGGGAAGATTGATATTGATTAGTTCTTCTTGGTTTGATATCACTTGACTGAAGGCTGCCTTTGACCAAAGCTTGTGACCAAACCAAAGGTACCAATTATATTAGTGCTTAACGTATTAAATTAATAATTGGACGATATCAATTTTTGACCTTTAGCAGAAGAATATATCCTATTACCTATGCTATTTTCCTTGAAGTTTGAGATGGTAGTTCTCATGAAGGTTGATAAGTGTTCCTGCCTTGCGAATACTTAGAAGAATGCTTAGAAATTTGCTCAATCCCGGACTCTTTTCTTTGGGAGATTAATTAATTTTGACAAAAAATGATATTAAGTAATTAATTATTTCCTTAAACTTATATGGGTTGAGGGGGCTGCTGTGTAAATACACAGTAGCCCCTCATATGGCTCATTTTAACTATTTAAAAATTTTTAAAAATTATATTTTGATAGTGTTTAATATAATGAATCTATTGATATATTTTTCATGCTAAACAAAAATCATTTGAACTGCTAAAAATATATTGAAAATGCGTTAAATCTATACCGTTAAATATAATACATAAAATCTATACCGTTAAATATAATACATAAAATTTATAATACATTTTTAGCAGTCCAAATGATTTTTGTTTAGTATGAAAAATACATCAATAGATTCATTACATTAAATACTATCAAAATATAATTATTTAAAAATTTTTTAAAAATTTTTAAATAACTAAAATAGATCAGCAGCCCCCCTCAACCCAACTTATATATTGTTTCATTTCAAATCAATAAAATAAAATATTTTTCTCGATAAAATAAAATATTTTTCTTACCTATTATTAAAAATAATTTTTAAATAATATTAATTTACCTTTAATTACTGTTAACTAAGAAATATTTACTGTTAATCATTTATTTTTTTTTTTCTTTTCTGTCACATGAATTAAAGATTATCTTTTTCTTTATTTCATAAATAAAAAAGAATATTGCTAAAGAAAGCCTAAGGGATTGTTATTAGTTCGTAAGCGAACTTTCCTTTATTAAATTTTTTGCCTTAAAATTAAGGCTATATTTATTTTGAGAAAAATGAAAAAGAAAGAAAAAAAAATTACTATTGCTTATTACTAAAATTACTTGTTTTGTTCTAAAATTACTTATTATTAAAAATAATTTTTAAGTAATATTATTTTACCCTTAATAATTAAAAAATATTTACTATTAATCATTTATTTATTTTTTCTATCAAATGGATCAAAAATTATCTTTTTCTCTATTTCATAAGTAAAAAAAAAAAATACTGCCAAAAAAAAAAAGGAATTGTTATTAGTTAGTAAGCAAACTTTCTCTTATTAAATTTTTAAAAATAACGCTATATTTATTTTGACTTTTGAGAGAAATAAATAGAAAAATTAAAGAAATTTTTTTCATTTAATTACCTAATAAAAGAGAAAAGGATAAAAAAAGAAATTAAAAAAAATATGATTTCCTTATTAAAATTTTTGAAAGAAAAATTTCTCTCTAGAGAAATAAAAAAAAATATGTTACAAAGAATTTTTAATACAAATTATAAAAATATATATTTTTTTTACTCATTAATTATCTTTTATCGAAATTGAAAAGGTAAATTTAATAAATTTATTTTTTTTTTCTTTTTCTTCATTCTCTTATTTAATTTCTCTTTATTTTGTTCTGTCTGTTGTCTGTCAGTCTCTCACTCTCTTTCCTCTCTCTGTCCCTTTTCTCCTGCCGATCTTCACATCTCAGGTTGAAGAGGCTCTGCCGCTGCCAGCTCCGATGATTTGTCTCACCGACGTAACTCTCAGTCCTTATCAGCAGTAGAACTTCATCTCCGTCAAGCTCCCGCTTGCTCGACACCATTGATCTAGCTTCCTGCAAACGATCCATCTCCGACAAAGCTCCTCCCTCCTAAGGATCGAACACCCGAAGCAGCCCACTGCCACACCGCCATCGATTGAGCATTCCATCCCATCTTTGTGACGGATCTAACTAGGTATTTTCTAGGTTTTTCTTTTCTTCGTTTTTCTTTTATTTAAAAATTTTGGGTTCTCTTCACTCTTCGATTTTCTTTTCTCCTTTTATATCATTTTATATTATTTTATTTCTCCTTTTTTGGAAATAAAGCTGAAACCGAATCCACAGCAGCAATTGAGAGATAGGCAGTGCAGACTCCGTCAAGAGTGCTGCAACATCGAATGCCAAATCAGAAGCAATTGCTCTAATTTTTGTTATTTTTCTCTGATTTTTCTGCTTTAGTTTTGATGGGTCGTTTTTGTTGTAAGGATCTGGGGTTTTTGATTATTGGGTACTCTTTATTTATTCATTGGATTTATTTTTATTTATGTGTTTTGGGTTCAACCATAGATGTACAGAGAGAAGAGAAGAGAATACAAAAAGCAATAAGAGAAGCTGCCAAGATAAATGACATGGGTTCTGCCAAGGTATTACTGCTATACCACTATCAAATAAAATTCATCAATGTATTAATCAATTGCTATGAAGTATTTCTGCCAAATAATCCTTTTTGGGTTTCTAATTTCTTTGATTGATAAAGTTTATCCCATTACTTTTACTTAGTTTTGCTGTTGTTATTGCTGTTGTTATAATCAAGAATAAGAGGATGCCAAAAAAATGTGTTTTTTTTGGCTAAATTTACATGGATACTCTCTGTTTGGTTCTGGGTTCAAGGTTTCACATGTTTTTGTCCTCTGAAAAATGCTTAAATTAACATTAAGATCAAAAGTAAGATTTGCAGCTTGTTTTTTAAGCCATATTTCTTCTGTGGCTTGGAACTTGTACCCTGTAAAAATGAAACTATGATGTAATTCTTTATTGCAATTTAATATTTCAGAGTGGGAAAGAAGATGTAGAGTTAAACAAGTTATCACAGCACTTAAATTTAGTTCTACATGCTGCTCGAGTTTTGAGCCTCGCCATATAATCTAGACTACTACCGTGTTATATTCGAATGTAGATATATAGATTGATTGCATGAAATGATAAACAGTGTCATGTTTGGTTAACTGTCATATCAGCTTATAATTGATCATTTCTCTACTAATCTGCAGCTCTTATTTTCTATTATTATTGTCGGAAAAATTTGAGTTTTTCTGTATGAATTATGTAAGTCATATTATAGTATGAAAACTTTGTTGTGTGATTATAGTTAGAGGACTCGAGTCTCTTAATTTAATGAAGCTATTATGCTGTATCTTATAGCTGCTGATGTGAAAACACATTACAATAGGCACTTGTTGATTGCTACCAGTGGAGGCTCAAATCAACAGAGAACAGGGGTGAGACTCTTAACTCATCTATTCCTTAGCAACTTTTAGTATTGGTTATTTTAGTTCCCCAATTTCTTTTGTAAATTAACTAGGATCATTTATGTAACTCAGTGTTTGTCTTGTAATGGTTGAATGGATAGAGTTGTCCATGCACTTGTTATGTTGTGAATTATCCCTTGATTATTGATTTATTACAAATAAAAATTAATGAATATCGTGAATGTCATTTTGTTCTTTATGGTAGAGGGAGGGAACAAATTTTTTGTCATGAAGTTTTTGAATTAAGCAAACTCAATTAATATAATAATAATAATAATTATTATTATGATTATTATTATTATTATTGTTATTATTATTATTAGATTGGAACAAAATCTAGGATAAAGCTTCCAATAAAGGCTAATAGCTCAAATTAATTAAGTTGAGTGAGCCAATTCAAATTAAGCCAAGGAAAAAAAACACTAGTTTTTACTTATCTAAAAAATAACAGTAGACATCAGTTCTACTTTTTACACATCATTAATTAAATAAAAACCACATCAAATGCAAAAGTTTTGAAGTGGGTTTTCCCTAGATTTCCACTTATAACTAGGTCAATTTTGGACCTTTTGTAATTTGATGATCTTTGAGGAGGAAGGGTCAAGTATAGTTGAAATTCTTGTCAAGTGTATATATTTTTAATTAGTGCATTAAGTTAGTTAAAGCAAATTAAGCTACATATTATTCTAATAAAATCTAATGCAAAGTATTAGAGCATATTATAGCACCCATGGTGAGAAATTACATTTTAACAATAGGCATCATATAACTCAATTCAACTCAACTCAGCCTTAATGTTAAAATTAATTGGGGTCTGCTATATGGATTCTTTGTTTCCACTCTAAATGATTATGGGCGATATCTTCTGATAATTGTAATATACCTAAATCATATTGTATTTCTTTCCTCCAAATTAGTTTGGTCTACCTCTTCTTTTCTTCTTCACTTCTATTATAATGTGTTCAACTTTTCTAGCCGGAGTCTCCCTAGATCTTTGCTTCGATTGCCCAAACCATCTTAATTTTCATTCTTTCATCTTATCCTCAATCCATACGACTTCCACTTTATCTCCAATATTTTGTATCTTATCCATTATAGTATGATTCATCTTGGCATTCTTATCTCGGCCATATTCATTTTCGATGCATGTTGTCCCTTCATTATCCAATATTCATTACCATATAATATAGTCAGTCGAATAGCCTCTTTTAGCCAACATCATATAACATTTCACTGAAAATAATTTTTTTTGTTCAATAAAAAGATAATTCAATTTATATAACTTCATAAATGGCCCATATACACACAATGCACATAGCAATGATTGCAAAAAAAAAAAAAAAAAAAAAAAAAAAATTAATAATAAGGAAAAATTACACTATTGGTGTTTTGAACTTTTTAAATCTGCTATATTGGTGTTGGGACAAATTCTTTTTGTCCGACGAGTTTCTCAACCTTTAAAAATAATATCATACAAGTGTTTTAAGTCATTTTCCAATTATTGGAGTGTTGATTTGTAACTCTGAAATGTCAAAGGATAAGAAGAAAAATTTATGGATTGTTGAATACTGAAACAAGATTTTAAATGGAGTGGGAGAGTTGCAAATTAAAAGATCTTAAAATTGCAAATCAGCACTTTGGTGACCGGAAAACGGTTAAAAATACTGATATGATATTATTGAAACTTGTTGGACAAAAAATTATTCGGATATCAATATAGCAAATTTTAAGAAATTCAGAGACCAATAATATAATTTTTCCTAATAACAATAATAAGGGAAAATACTAATTAGTCCTTGAGGTTTGACCTAATTAACTAATTTGTCCCTGCTTTTTAAGAAACTAACTAGTTTGTGACTCTATTTTGATTCGATTATTAGATTTGGTAATTACGTCAATTTTTCTTTGATTTTGCCATTAAATGCAAGTAAAATGACAAAAAGAGCCTTGTATATATATTAAAAACAGAGAGAAAATATTAATATATTTTAATGTTGAGAACAAAGGTAAAGACTTCATTGATTGATTAAAACTTCTATATATGGTACATTTATACACAACCTAAATCCTAAATTAGGAAAGAAAATAAAGAGAGAATAATACAAATCACACAAATTACTCCTATAATCATGTTAGGAATATTCACAAGTCAACACTCCTTTTAAGTTGGTGCATAGATATTGCACATGCCCAACTTGAAAACTAATTTGTGGAATTACTTTCCATTCAGTTCTTTAGTGAGCATATCAACAATTTAATTATCTGAAGTCACATGAGTAAGTTTCAGCACACCCTGCATAACTTTTTCTTTTATGAAGTGTCGATTAATCTCAATGTGTTTCGTTCGATCATGTTGAATCGGTTTATGGGCGATCCCAATAGCAGCTTTACTATCATTGATTAAGGATATATCATTCTTTTCTGTCAGTTGCAATTCTTTCAGTCTTCCTTAACCAAAGTAACTTATAAACATCTCGGGTCATTGCTCTATATTCTGCTTTGGCTATTACTCTTTGTTTTTGTACTTTTCCAAGTAACTAGATTTCGACCCACAAGAGTACAGTAATCAGATGTTGATCTTTTATCATCAGGAGACCCAGCTCAATTAGTATCTATATATGCTTTTAACTTTAGGTGACCATGCTTAGAGAATAGTAATCTTTTTCTTGGTGGAGCCTTCAGGTATCTCAAAATACGAAACACCGCCTCAAGGTGTGAGCTGGGAGGATCATGCATATACTGATTAACCGCACTTACAGCGTATGTTATATCAGGTCTATTATGTGAAAGATAAATTAACCTTCCCACTAATCTCTGGTATCTTCTTAATTCTATCGGATCGCCTAAGCTAGCTTGTAATTTATGGTTAGCCTCAATAGGAGAATACGCAGGCTTAAATCCCAATATACCAATGTCTTCCAAAAGATCTAGGATATACTTCCTTTGAGAAATTAAGATTTTTTTTTTTTTTTTTCTGATCTAGTAACGTCTATACCAAAGAAATATCATAGTTCTCCCAAATCTTTTATTTCAAACTTTCTAGCCAATGACTTCTTTAAACATGCAATTTCCTCCTTATCATTTTCAGTTACAACCACATCATCAACATAGACAGTTAGCAAGGTGAGCTTGCCATTAGAGTGCTTAATAAAAAGGGATAATCTGCATTGGTTTGTAAATAGTCAAATGAAATCATAGCCTTATTAAATCTATCAAACCATACCCTAGGCGATTGTTTAAGCCCATACAATGCCTTCTTCAATTTGCGTACTTTTCCTTTTGTCTACTCATTATCAAAGCCTGGAGGTATCTTCATTATATACCTCTTCTTCTAACTCTCCATGTAAAAAGACATTTTTTTTACATCATATTGATGTAAATCCCAATGACAACAAAACTATAATGGTATTTATTTTTGCAACCGGTGAAAAAGTCAATTGGTAGTCCACTCCATGAGTATGAGTAAAACCTTTTGCTACCAATCTAGCTTTATACCTCTCAATTGTCTCATCTGCTTTATGTTTTATAGCGAACAGCCATTTGCATTAAATTAGTTTCTTTCCAAATGAAGAGGTGACAAGCTCCCAAGTCTTGTTTTTTTTTTTTTATCAAGGCTTTCATCTCTTCCATTATTGCTTCTTTCCATTTTTCATCACGAACTGCTTCTTGCCAATCTTGTGAAATAGAAATAAAAGAAACAAACGATACAAAGGCTCTATAGGAAGGGGATAGAGTTATAAGAAACAAATTTGGATATGAGATATTTAGTACATGCTCTCACTCTTTTTTTGATAGCTATGGGAACATCAATATCATTTATAGGCTCAGAATCAGAACAAACAAGATTTACAAAATCAGAGCTAGAGTTTGAACATTCAGGAGTTAAAGAAGTCTCACCACAAGTATTTATAGGATATGATTGTAGAGTTGACATTTAATCTGGTGTAACATGTGTGATGACTTTATGGCATTTTGATTGTAAGTTTTTAAATCTGGTCTATACAGTCTCCCTTTGTTTTGTTTTCTCTGTATCCTGTCCAATATTCAAAATTTATAAAGGAGTAGACACTAGCGCTTCCTCTTCCTTCTTATGCTCCACTTGAAGAGGAGTGTGAGGTGAAAAAAAATAAAGCTCATACTTTCTGAAAGTGACATCCATACTCACAAAATATTTCTTGGAAGAGGGATGATAATACTTATAACCTTTCTGAGTACCAGAGTAGCCCACACACACACACTTAAGAGTTCGAGTATCCAACTTACCGCCAGTCTTGCTATGGACAAAACACACACAACCAAAAACTTTTGATGGAACTGTATATGAATTACTACCTTTGAAGACTTCTAAAGGACTTTTAAAATTGAGACTTTTAAGTGGCATCCTATTAATTTGATATGCAGTAGTAGTGTATCACCCCAATAAACCTTAGGAGCATTCATAGTAAACATAAGAGACTAAGCTACTTCTAATAAATGCTTATTTTTTCGAGCACAACTAGCTTGATGTATGATACCTTTAGTATCTAGATATGACATACAACACACTATCCATGTATTCATTACAATTGTTAGATCATAAAATTTTTACCTTAGCATCAAATTGGGTACTCATCATGGCATGAAAAGACTTGAAACAAGAAAATATCTCATTTTTAGCTTTTATTAGGTACACCCAGGTCAATCTAGTACAACAATCAATAAAGGTAACAAACCATAGATAGCTTGATAAAGAAACAGTAGAGGTAGGACCCCAAACATCAGAGTGAATAGTCATAAATGGAGTCAAACTCTTATTGTTACTAGAAGAACAAGAATGTCTAGAGTGTTTGGTAAATTCACAGACATCACAACGTAAAGTATCTGACTGGCAATTTTGAAACAGACTAGGATAGTTTTTGAATTACAAAAAAAAAAGGATGACCTAATCTCATATGCCATTGTTTTATTTCTTGATGAGTTCTAAAATCTACTAACAAGGCTTTGGATAGACTCGGAATTGGAGTATCCTCAAGAAGATATAATCCATCACGTATCCTACCAAATCCAATCGTCTTCCTTGTGATCAGATCCTGTAAAGTGCACGTGTAATTGCACTAACAGAGAGAATTAATAGGAAAGAAGCAATATGAAGTACAAATGCTAAATTAATTGTGGAAATACACTTAAGAGAACCTGTGCTAGAGATTGGTGTGAAGGATCCATCAGCTATACAAACAGTATCTTTGTTAGAGCAAAGTGAATAGGTTAAAATTTTTTTTGAAGAGCCTATGATATATCTGTTTGCTCCAAAATCTATGACCCGTGAATTATCAAGTGTGGCAAGAAAAACAATACCTGATTTCACAAAATTAGAAGGGACAACTAAGCAACTAGAATCAAGCTTTAATGAAAAAAAAATGCCTGAGAGTTTGCACTTCATCATTAGAGAGACTCTCAGCTGGTAAGGTTCCGAAGGATAAATCTATAACTTCAACGTGATGTGGTTGTGGTTGGTATCTAGTGGAATTTTGTTCCTGACAAGTCTGAGGAGTGTAGAATTTTGTTTCCTTCCTCCATGACCTCGGTTAGGGCATCCATGAAGTTTCCAACAACTTTCTCTAGTATGCCTGGGTTTACCACAATATTCACAGAGCAAAGGTTCTTTATTTGATGAACCTTGAGATTTGGACTATGACGTATTTAGAGTAACCCTGCTTTCTCTACCGGCACTGTATGTACCATGGCACTACGGCTTTTCTCTTGTTGCACATAGAAATAGGCTTGTTTGAGAGATGAGAAAGGATCTCTTCCAAGGACTTGAACTCGAATATGATCAAATTCCATATTTAACTCTGCAAAGAAATCATAGATACGATCCTTTTTTATCTATCTTTGATACTTCATATCATCATTTGGACATTTTGCTTGAAAATCTTGATAATAGTTGAATTCCTGCTACAAGCTACTCAATTCTGCAAAATATTGGGTGATGGTCATTTCTCCTTGCTTGGTTGCACGCACCTTATTATGTATTTCATAAATTTGGGCATCATTAACCACTTGGAAAATGTTTGGGATTCGTCATTTGAAATTTTAGAATTTGAATCAAGGAAGAGATAACCTTTTGCAATTATGGTTGTATGGAATTGATAAGCCATGACATGACTAAAGAATTTTCAGAGTATCGCTGTTGGCTAGATGAGTGATCTGTTTCTGGTTGTCTTTTTTCCAGTAAGATACTTTTGTAAACTCCTAGCTTGATTAAACAATGAACATGATCTAGACCATGCTAAGTAATTGGTTCAATCTAGTTTTATAGGGCTAATTTATAGCGATGGATTTTTATTCAATTTTATAATTTTGTCATCAGCCATTTGAACTGACGATTTTTTTTTCCTAACCCAAATATAAAAAATTGACAAACCACAAGACGAAATAAAAACCCACTAGAACAGAATAGTAATACGCAGTAGACTAGAACCAAATCGGGTAACTCAGCAAATCAACAACTGAAGAACTGGCTCCCACAAATACACAAATAGAAGACCGAAAATAAAAAACCATCATACCCAAATCAACAAAATTAGAGTACCCAAACAAGGAAATCGTGAAAAAAATCTCAGATTAGAAGCCGAAACTCCGGCAGAAGTAAAAAATGAAAATACACAGAAATAGGAATCGGAAAATGCTAACCTCAAATCAGAAGGCCAAAAACGACAGGACCAAGTAACTAAACAGGGTCGCAATTTGCAGGTGAGGTGGTCTATGCAAGTTCCGTCGAAAAAGGTCAACGGAAAATGATGACAAGCGCGAGGCCGGAGGCCAGAGAGACAAGTGGGGCATGAGGCTTCTGGCAAGGGATTTCGATGACACTCATATTGATCACCGGCCAACAGCTGGGTAGTTGGCTGTGCAAAGCGGTGGAGAAATCGCACGCCCATAGGCGCCCTTCAACCAGAGAGAGCCTTTGTTACTGGAAAAACAAAGGCCAGGAAAAAACAGCCACCGAAAACAAACTCAGATCTGTAGGAAAGGAGGCTCTAATACCATATTGAGAACAGAGGTAAAGACTCTGTGTTTGATTGATTGATTAAAGTTTTTGTACATGGTACATTTATACACAACCTAAACCTAAATTAAGAAAGAAAATAAAGAGAATAATACAAATCACACAAATTACTCCTATAATTATGCTAGGAATATTTACAAGTCGATATTTAATTTTTTTTAATTAAATATGCAAAAAAAAAAAAAAAGAAAAACTCTGCAAATCAGCCCTAATCATAAATGGAACACCCCATAAAATCTAAAGTAAGAAAATACCTAACCAGAAAAAAGCAAAAAAAAAAAAAAAAAAACAATGATTTTAGATCCATTCAGTTTCTTGATTTTCAAACACCATTTTGTAACTAAACAGTGTTTTTTTTTCCCAATACATATTTGTGTTCAAGCAAGACCATATGAAGAGACATATAATAACCATTGTATGCCAAAGCACAATCAATGAATCAAACAAGAATATAACAAAATAAAATCTACAAAAAGTCAGATATTTAGCAAGGTTTAAGTAGCAACATGCTCCTCATTGAGGATAGCTTGAGAGTTGAGATAATTTTCTCCAATTAGTAAAACCAAAACAGAAACAATAAAGCATTTCAGAAGTAGAACTGCATCCATAGAGAATCCAAAGGCCAATATAGCAGCATTTATCTGTTGCTTTCCTAAATCATTTGCCATATATAAAGCTTAGATGGACCTCGTTTGATGCGACTTCAACAACAACAATGACGACTGGTGATAGTAGATGATTGATCGTAGGCATGGGTGGTGAAGGATCAACGATGGTAGTAGAAAATTGAACGCTGGCGATGTCACAGAGGCTTGGGCTCTTCAATGAAAGGATTTTTCTTCTTCTTCATTTATGTACAAATTTTTCTTTCCAGTTTGCCCCTCAATGAAAGGATGAGGACACCACATTATGAAATTAGTTTAGTTTTTGATGAAATTTAAGGTTTATCGATGAAGAAAGAAATTGATTTGAGTTTGAGGATGAGGGTAGGCAAATTTGAGTTTTGGGGATGAGGGTAAATAGAGGTTGGGGACGAGGGTATTTTGAGTATAATATTTTCTTTTCTTTTTTAATTTTTTTTAAACTTTTGGAGCGAAAAAACTGGAAAAAATAACGAAAGGACCAAATCAAATAGAGGAACAAACTAGTTAGTTTCTTAAAAATAGGGATATATTAGTTAATTAGGTCAAATCTCAATAATTAAAATAATAATTTGCTCTAATAATAATAATAATACTCATAAAACAATGGCCAAGGCATGCAGAATACTTAGTTGGTCTTTTAAAGATGAATTAATATTTTTATTAGGTAATTATACTTTACTAGTTTGAGGGGTGTGAACGAATTTAGATTTTGCATGTAGTCATCCAGAAGATAAAGATGGCGACAAAATCATGTATTCATTTAAACGGGAAAAGTGTCATAATAGAAATGTTGAAGAAGTGTTGGCCATGATATACCTCTATTGCACCACGCTTTTGTATCTGACTATCATGTTTGGTCTTTATAAGGAGAATTGAAGTTGTGGACAATCAGGAACAAACGGATAATTCAATGAGTTGCAAGAGGTGGAGCAATGAATCAATGAGCAGAAAGACTACATGCAATGGGAGATGCAAGAGTAGGTGAACCAACATTTGTAGGGGATGATACAGGGAGTGGATAAGATAGTTTAGGCCCACATTATAGCTTTGTTCTGTGGCCTGCCTGTTCCGCCTCTTATGTCTGCAAAGCCTCTTAGGGACACCACTGCTCACTCTAATGATAAGAATTAGGATTAGTTTTCTTTTTCTTATTTGTGAATTGCAAGACTAGTTTATGGACAAATTAATAAGCAAATGCAGCACAATCAATGGTGGACATAAGGCGAGCTAGGGGACCATAATTTTTTTTTTTAAATTTACAACTAAAATTTTTAGTTTTTCTATATTTGCCCCCCAATTTTTTATTTTTTTTCATATTTGTCCTTTCAAATTTTATTTCTGCCCTTTTAATTCTAAGAATTTTTATAGGTGGCCCTCGAAATTCATAATTTTTTTTTAATTTTATACCTATAATTTTTTATTTTTTATTTTTTTCATTCCCCCCCTTAACTTTTGTTTTTACACTTCTAGCTCTAAGAGTTTTTATTGTTATATTTTAATATTATATATAACCCTATAAAGTTCCCCTCACCCTACCCCCAAAAAAGAAAAAAAAACCTACTAAAATCATGTATCTGCCACTGAGTACAATTAATGATCATACTCTGGTAGTGTAATATTTATGTATTTATAAAAATGATCAATTTTATATTAGGGGAAATACACTAAAGTACCCTGTGATTTGATGCTTATTTTAAATGGGGCTGTGTTTTTTGTGACAAATTAGGACTCTGAGGTTAACGTTATTTGATACATTAGTGCCAATCTGCTTAGGGACGTCGAAATTACTGGTGTGGAAATTAAAAAATAAAATTTCTACGTGGGACCCATGTGTCATAAAAAGTTGAAAAAAAAAGAACTAAAAATACAGTGTTTACGCTCAACGCATTGCGATTTAGCACACAAAGTTCCTTAAGCTGAAAAAACAACATAATGGAAATGAGAGAGAGTCAAATTCAAAGAATTTCAAGGCAATATTTGATTGCAAAGAAGATTGAGGAAGAACCACAGAACTGAAGTTCCAAATTCAGTGTATTTGATTGATAATTCTAGTATTGTAAAATGGTCGAGCAAGAAAAGAAATCATTAACAAGAAATTGGAAGAAAAGAGAGGAAAAAAGAAGATCTGAAGTAAAAAAAAACCCAAGATCTGAAGCAAGAAATCATTAACAAAAAAACTCAACAAATTCAAAACTCATTCCTGTTTGAAAGTGATGAAATGTGAAAAAGACGATACATCATCCTTGCATGAACCATGAGCTGCGCCCAGGAAAAAAAGAAAAAAGAAAAATGAAAATCATCTCACTGTGACAAATTGATGGTTATCGTGACTGGCTCAAGCTTAATCACCGCTAAACAAAGATACCCATCAACCCATCTGATTCGTTTTCAAAATGCTCTCAAAACCTTAGGTTGAGTTTTATACTCATAAAAGCCAATCAAATCTTGCATCAATCAAAAGTTTTAGGCATAATTTCATCTGGGTATGCTCCATTTTTTATTAATTTTAACTCCTCTTTTTTTATGGTCTATTATTCCTTGTTATGTTCTACAATTTTTTTTTTGTCTTCTTCTTTTCTTTTAATAGCCCGAAATTAAACTCATCCATAAGACCCTGAATGCACGGGACCTCAAAGCTAGCCACTGAATGTAAGTAGTGGAGTAGTTTTTAGATTTTTTTATTTATATGACATGTGGGTCCCACGTATGAAAAAAAATTTTAATTTTAATTTTAGCGATTTTGACGGCCTTAGGTAGATTGACACTAATGTGTCAAATGAGTTAACTTCAAGGCACTACAGTGTCAAAAAAAACCACAGCCCTCACTTAAAATAACCGTTAAACCACATGGTATTTTAGTGTAGTTTCCCCTTCATATTATTTAGTTTTTTTATATATTAACGTTATTTTACCAGGTTTAATATACGTTTTATACAATTGTAATTTTTTATTTATTTATGAAAATAAATATTTGGTAACGGATTAGTAATAGATTAATAATTGATTTAATAACAGATGGAATATCTGTTGCTATTTTAGTAACGAATTCAGACTAGATTTAGTAACTGACTTTGTGGACGTTCTTTATTTAGTACGAACAAGTAACAAATTTAGTAACGATATATTTTCGATGATACTTTAGTATCGGATTAGTAACAATTTTAGTAATGGATGACATATCTGTTACTTATAACGGATTAGTAATGGATGACTTTTTCATAAAATATTTATATTACAGTTTTCGCCAATTTAATAACAGATTTCTTATTCGTTGCTGAATTAGTAATAACGGATTCTATCAGTTACTAATTTAGTAACAGATAACCTGTTGCTAAATTTTGTTCTCATTTCGTAATTCATATTACTAAAGGAAATATCACCAAATTAGTAATGGATGTCAGTTACTGAATTAGTGATGGATTGAAAATTGCAAAAAATTAACAACCATTTTAGAAACTGTATCCGTTACTAATTTGTGATTAGCAACAGATTAGTAATGGATTTGGCCATTATTAATCTGCATTTTTCTTGTGGTGTACTTGACAGACAGAAATGGCTTTTATCTTCCTTCCTATTATATTGCATTCCTTAATACGTAATGATGGTTCTTTTTGCTATTGAATGAACAATATGGCATGAATAAGCACCAGGTTTGATTTTGCTGAATGCCCATCATCTGGAATGGATCTTGCTTCAAGAGACTAGTAAATCTTGCTTGGTTTCACCAAAAGTTTTTAATGCTTGTTTTATATGTTAAGTTTGTATACATTATTTTGGTCTTTTCAACACTTGTTGTTAACTTGGTTTAAAGAGAAAAAACTTAGTCCATTTATGGTTTATGCTTTATTTCCTAACAATTCTATGATAGTGTTTATGGCTATTCTGTGTATTGTATTAATCTTGAAGGAAATCACAATTTTTGTATTCTACGATTTGAAAATTTAATATACTTATGTCATAGTTAATTCGAGCTTGAGCTCATGAGCTCAATGAAAATTTGTTTATGAAGCTTATTGAGTTGTTCATGAACGGAGCTGACAGACATCATTTATTTATTATATATAAGAGTTGAGCTTGAGCTTGGCTCATTTACATAATGAATGAGCTTTGCTTAAGCCGAGCTAAGTCGAGCTCGAACATGGTTATTTTCAAATGAGCCCAGCACGAGCTCAAATTTAGAGCTTGTGACAAGCTTTAGCTCAAGCTCAAGCCTGCAAAAACATAAGTGAGTCGAGCTTGAGCTAGTGAAAGCTCCGCTCGTTTACATTCCTATGGATAGAGCCCAAATTGTTAAGTGAACAAGGTAGAGATCCAAACTGTGAACTGTGAATTGTGAACTGAACAAATTTGAATCCCATTGGATTACTTTATTTTCTTTGAATTTCATAAAATTGATCATGTTTTTGGTGATTGAATCCTCTCTAAACCCTAAATATCTCTTCATCATTAATCAAGTTTTGTCAGCTATTATATTCTGTTTTTCTCATGCTTATTTTAAATTACTAATTTTAATGTGTTCAGCCAATAATTTTTTTCTTTTAAATTCTTACTTTAGTCCTCCAATTTCTTTGTTCTTTCATTTTATCTGATGAAGGGTTTTTTTTTTTTTTTTTAAAAAAAATTATTGTTTTGAGGTGTAGATAATTAGATGAGATGGTACGCACAGCAGGGAAGCAGAAATCCACAAAATTGGTGTTACTGTGTGTGGGACTGTTAGGGTTTGGGATTATTGCCAATTATCTGCGGGTTTCTTCTCCCCATTTCTCCAATTGGGCTGCTTTTGATAATTCTCTCACCAATTCAATCATCCCCAGAAAGGAAAATAAGGAGACAATATCCTCACCATTGAAGGTATTCAATTCCTCAGTTTGCCATTTATTTTGATTTGATATTAGGATTTGTACATGTCCTTGCATTTTTTTTATGGTACTGTTCTAATTTAATGTCTTGATTATTACTTTAATTCATCTTTTAAATGAACTTAATCAAGTTAATTTACCATATATATAAAATTTGGTAATTTGATCACATATATGTATAATTTTATATGATTATATATAGCTTTGATAGCTTACCATGTGATTGTGACTGCTATATGAAGAAGATGACGAATAATGGGAGCAAAAAATTTTAGAATTGCTGTTGGGTTGGACCCTGCTTCGTCAAAGATGAGCCAGCCGGTGTGGATGGCTCAGACTTACCAAGTCCCCAAATAATCTCAGCCTCTTTGAGTTACCCAGTGGTGGTGTTTGGTTTAGGCTGTGGCGCGCCGGGGGGGGGGGGGGGGGGGGGGGGGGGGGGGGGGGGGGGGGGGGGGGGGGGGGGGGGGGGGGGGG
>CANXYC010185753.1:0-16852 GCA_948193065.1 Aleurites moluccanus
GCTATCACATTGATAATTGTGCAACATGAACCACTCTAGTAGACATGCACTTCATCACATTGCAGGATCCTTCCAGCGCTCTGCTATGAAGATGATCCTTTATATTTTGGCTTTCTATACCCAAATAGACTAGCTTCTCCACCAATTTTCTCTCAGCATTTGCCTAACAACAGAAGAAAGGGAGGAAATAAAATCAATAACCAGAATTTTTAATAAGTTAACTCATGGATATATAACAGTGATAATGAAATTTCCATTATGTAGTTAATTACCACATTAATTCCATAGATTTTGCTCACTTTATTCACTCTAAGGGTAAGCTGCAAAAGAGATTAAAGCTATATATGTGTGTATGCTGGCGCGCTGTGTGCAAAGAGAGAGAAAGGTTGAACCTCAAACATGGGATTGTTCTTAGGAATATTACAAGCCAGGACTATATTAAGGCCAGTCTATAACACTGTAAAGAAACATGAAATTGTTTCAGCAAATGAGGTATGATATGCAATAATGATACCGAGCTCTCAATCTGGCCCATGAGCCCATAACACTAGGAGGCTCGACTCTAAAGGCTAGCCTTGGCAAAATCATCCTCGACTCCATCTGGATCTAATTAAGGATAACATCCTTGACTAAGTGAAGTTCAAATGTTATGTTCTCAATCATCCTCAACTCTATGAGGTAGTGAGCCACCTAATACACTACCTTCTCTCTCTTAAAATGACGACTTTGATCTGGGAGTGGCTCTAAATTAAATAATAATTGATTGCAAGCAAGCATCCTCATCATTATTGAGAAGAAAGGGACTACCTAAAGCCCCAAAGCCACCATCAAGTTACACTGTCAGAACACTGCATGAAACTATTCCCAGGTCATGCAAAAGGTAGAGTCAGCCATGACAAGGACGCCTGCCTCACTAATTATCAATCTTCTAGTGATACATGTCCAGACCTGTCAAATCAACTTAGCACAAAGTTAAATATAAATAAAGGAAGTATCAATATTTATTACACATCTTCTACTTGCAAACAAAATATTTAGAATATTCTAAAGCTCTTAATCTCTTTTAATTCTCTCAAGGAGAAATTATTGACTTAGGCAACAGAGTGCCTTCACCAAATCTTGTTTTCTTACCTTGCAGGTTCAAGAATCACACAACACAGCCCAGACTTATTTGGAGAGATCACCCATCATATCTTTGAGAATGTTCATAGATCATCAAAGTACGAAAGTACAAATCCATATATTTTTATTAATTTTTCTCATATATTTAATTAATTTTTAATTTTCATTTTACTAAATATTTATTTAATTTTTGATTTGTTCATAGTTAATTTTTTTAATTTATTTATGAGAATCATTAAATTTCATTAGGGAGGATTAATTTCATAATTTAAAAAATTAAATCCGCCCGATCGATTCCACCAAAAATAAAAAAAATGGATCTTCAAATCAATCTCATTAGTGGTTATTTATATAGACTCTCTGAATTGAAGGAAAAATTCGGCCACCCGGATGGTACTCAGTGATCCGAATTGGATTGACCAGACAAAATGGACTAATATTTATTTATTTATTGTTTTAGGCACAAAATAGTGCGTTATATTCTAAATCAACGGGACCATTTTAGTGGAACCCACAAGCTCCAATAGCAAGCTACTATAACGGGTCCATAAAAAAGTTAATTTAATATCATGTAAGCCAATGGTCCACATACTTATCTTAAAAAAATAATTTAATATCATGTAAACCAATGATTCACGTACTTATCTTAGCCAAAAGGCCAAAAAAGACTTGACCAAGTAAAAAATATAAACATTAGAGTAATTTATTTATTATATATTTATATTTTAACAAAATTAATATATAAAATAATATATATATTTTTTAATCTTACAAAAAATAAATGTTAATATTATTATTATTATTATTATATAAAATAAATATTCTAAAGATTATGTTTACTTTACATTTTGATTGGAGTTAATTTGTCAATTTATAAAATTAAATAATCTAACTTTAATCTAAATAAATTTAAATAAAAACTATAATAGTCCCTCGAGTAAATTTTTTGTTTTGCGGTGTAAAACATAAAATATACAAACAATAAAATCAATTTCCTATTTTAGTTTAGACCAAAGAATTATATTTAAAATTTATTATAAATTAATATTGATATTTTATGAATATATTTAAAAGTTTAATATTGAACTTTTAATGCCACCAGAAATATATATATTGTTCGTTATTTTTTTAAAATTAATAAATTCAAGTAGTAGATTTCAACATGTTAAATAATTTATCACACCCAAACTCCAGTGGTGTGACGACTCTAAGACAAGGGTAGACTTAAGGCCACCATAAACTTGTAGAACTTGCAAATCATGAATTTCATCATCATCATATCAATTACAATATCATATATTATCATACATTAATCATTGCTATAAATTCAGTTAAGCATCCATCAAATCTTTACTATTATCATATCATAACTTTCTCTTATTTCTTAATGATCAAAAGATGCATCTCACATCACTAAGGAATAAAAGTATCCAAAAGGTAACAATCATACATCAAAATATACTAGTATCCTCAAATGACTAACTACGGAGCTCTAGAGTGTACTCCAATACATATTGTGTCATAATACCATTAAATGAATATATACAAAATATCTTAAAAGTTATTACAATTAACCTTCTTGGGATAAACAAGTCAAGAAGTCCGATCCTCTCTATTAGCTCCATCACGAGCTATGCTATCACCTGAAATCCATAGAAGAGGAGTGAGCCTTCAACTCAGTAAGATAAGAACAGTTTAAATCAAGAATATGAATATTGATTCATGGTCATGATCAAATATCTATACATATAGGTATGAAAGAAAACATAAGCTTTACTTGAAGGAAACATGGTACTTGTAATAATTTGGCTATATCAAATCATGTCATAAATCAAATCATAGTTCATATTTAGAACATAGAAATGCCCACAAAGAATGGCATTATCAAATCTCATCTGATAGAACTGATCTTATGTCATAACATACATATCGGTAGCCTTGCTACCTTAACGTGCACACATGCTTGACCAGGCATGTGCCTAGAGCTCATGGCCCCCCTCTAGGTGGAACACTGATAAAAACCCTATCAGCTGGGCTCCCAAAGTGCACAATGGACCAATGAATTTATTCTCATTGGGAAGAGTGTTCTATCCATGGTTCATGGGGTTTCAATCTCATAGGAAGCATCTCGGTCGCAAGACCATCATCATATATCATCATTCAAATTGGGTTTAACAAACAAGAAGCATATGAACTTGATCCAAGAAAATTGATCAAGCCATTCACATTGTGCAAGTATATAAATATATATACAATAGGATAAACAATATAAGAATATTGGGTCATATTAATTTCAAAGAATTGATAATCAAATAGGATGTTCATACTTACCTTAATACAATTTCTCTTGAAATTTCCTTTAGCAAATTCCAACTCTAACTCTTCAATTAATTTGATTTCCTCCCCCTAAAATTTTTTTCCAAATATATAAAATTAGGGTTTTCTACAAATCAATAATATTTATCATGATTTCCTAATGATTAATTATCTTAGAGTCTCTATTCTTAATTCCTAACAACAATTTTTATTTATTTCTTAAAGAAAATCTGCATGTAATTTCGGAGTTACTGTTCATATTAATATTCATGACAGTCTCAATATTGTGATTTTACCCACATTAATTACCATTAATGACTTCAGATTACTTGCAATAAATTCTATATACCCAATATTAATTATCCTAACCCATAAACTTAAATAAATCTAAAGAAAATAACTTAGGAAGAAAATTTATCTTAGTTCCTTCAAACTAAAATTCCTGTGATTACTTGCTCAAATCTGATGATTTCTGCCTTAATATAGAATAATCTAGAAGTCTAATGCATTAATTTGAGTATTAATGCCTTAGAAAATAAAATGAGGCTAACTCTGAGAAAAGATTGATAATTTACGAAGAAAAAAGAAAGGAAAAATCATGAAACTCTACTGGAATTGCCGGGTTTAAATAGACCACTGCCCAGAAAAATACGCTTGCCAACTCGCCTCGCGAATCCTGCCTCGGCAAAGCTCCCTCGCTTAAGCCAGCTCGCCATTCCCACTTCGCATTTCTCAGCTCGCCAACTTGATCCGGCAATGCCACTTCGCTATTCCAGCTCGTACATGCTGCCTCGCCAGACTCTCCTCGCGAACTCTTCCTCGCATATGCCACCTCGGCAATGCTTCTTAGCCTCTTCGCTTCTTCGCCTTTTCGCGAACTATCACTTCGCATATTCCCTCTTCGCATAATGCCTCTTCGCATAATGCCTCCTCACTTTTCCTCTTCGCCTTTCCTCTTCGCTAATTGCCACTTCGGCAATTTCACCTCGCCACTTCGCATTGCCAGCTCGCAAAATGCCACTTCGCATTTTGCTAGCTCGCCCTCAAAACCTAAGTTAAAACCTTTTTCTGGACATCTCACATTTAACCAGCTCGCAAATGAGCTACCAATTTCCAAACTTACAAATTCTTTCTGCCACTTAGAATAAACATGCAGGGGCACAACATATCAAAATTTCAAATCATAAAGACTAGCACACAGATCATGGTGACTCTTTAAAGGTCACCCAGACTTACTGCCTTAGAATCTCTCCGAACAGCCCTGAGAAAAACCACTCTCCACTGAGATATACTTATCCAAAAATTCTGAAATTTTACAGCCATCATCACAACACATAAAAGAACATTTTTTATATTACACCTTTAGCTAATTCTGTTTCAGTCATTCCCAGTAAATTCAAACAGACACTGACTTCCTGCATAAACATTCACCTAGACCAGTCTTGCTCAAATAGACATAACTCAATACTCACACAGAATTTTGCTAAACTATTTTACAGAATTATAGTTAAGATATAAACCCACAACTTTTATATTTTATACTTTACCAAATTATGTCTTTAGGATCTTGCAATTATCATCACAAAATCCTGCAACTGCAATAATCAGAAATTCTGGAATTCTCAAACATTCTTATTTGAAATTAAATTTGAATTCATTAATTACACAATAAATAAAATATAACAAAATGACAGATATTACATAATTATTTATTGATTGGATTTTAATTGCGACTCAAATTTATAATTTTACGATATTAAAATAATAATTTTATTAATATTGAACTAAATTTTATTTTTTAAATAATTATTTACAAAATATTTAAATAATTATTTTTTTATTAGTAAAAGACTGATGGTAATTTATTATAAAAAATATTTTTTATTCCCTTTCTTAATTAGATCCGTATAGTAATTTGGCTACACAACTCACTTTTGGACCGCAATGGTCTTAGAGTACGAGTAAATTTAAGGTCACCGGAAACCCATACAATCCATTCGCAACTATCAATTACAATCATTTAAATTTAAATTCGTCCATTAATAATTAAAGTCCATTTAACCATTAGTATGTTTACGAATATTTTTACATTATAAACCATAACACATTTCAACAATCACACAACCTGCAAAAGATTTACACTCTCAAATGATACCATTCTTATACTATCAACTTCATAATTCAGTAAACATTCATGATACTTCTAAATACATATAATTTTTTTTTCTTATGTCACGTTACATTTTAACTTTATTATATTAGTCTCATTATCTTTGTCATTAATTTAATTATTATTAGTCATTAAGTACTTCTCATATTACAATTAATGTACATCACATCGACTGTTATTAACAAATATTCATATAATATTTTTACATCATTAATCTATTTATATACAGTATCATGGAGCCCTAGAGATTTATACATATGATTTTTTAATAATTAACCACTATCTTGAAACACTTGATCTTCCAAATCGAAAAAGGAATAACTTTGATATAGTCATCTCAATTTTACTCCTATCAAATGATAAACAACTATAGAATGAGTATAAAAATACTTAGTGAGTTAATATATATCATTAAATATCAAAACTAAGGAGATAAATAACATATAAGATATACAATAAGAATTTAGGTAATGTCAATTATGAGAAATAAATAAAGGTTATCAAATTACATATTAAAGGTTAACAGATAGCAAATTTGCACACCAAATATCATAAACGAATAGGAATATATATAACAATGGGTGTTCAAGTAGGTTTAATGAAACATAGAAACTCGTGACATGTCCATATAATAGATATAGAGGGTCTCGTACAAATGTAACACATATAACATATCTCGTGAAATACGTAAGGCGGGCCAGACCTCACAGCTAGGAAAAATCCCTTCCTAGTTAAGGACAGGACAATATACCCTGTCTAGTGGGTCACTGTGCACAATATTGATGGTTTTCCCCTCACTACCCATCGGTATAGTAGCTCTGCCATACTAACATGTATAATAGGTCAATGGGAACAATAACAATATCAAGTACTCGTGTGAAAATATAAAGGTGCAAGGGTCATTCAATGGCTATACACATACGACTTATTATCAATAGAATCAATACATATCAATAAACATATCCACGTCTTTCGATAAATATATAATTGGTTTCATTCTTGATACATAAGTAGGTAATCAATAATATTTAATATAATAATATTTAATGTGATATATATATATATATATATATATAGGTGAACATTTAGTGTGCATTATCATTAGGTTATCATGGTGTGAAATCAATCAAGTTCATATCACAAATTGGGTAAACAATACAATAGGCAATTCAACTTTAATAGAAGTCTAATAGCAATGATTTTCAACTTAGACTTGGTTCATCAATAATTATAACAAGAAAAATTTGGTTGTCAAGGGATATAGTTCATACTCATTCAATGAATCATGATAAGATAAAGAACATGCCCAATGATGTATAGTTAACGCACCTTAGCTTATGACTTATACATTTCCCTTTTCCTTTCTCCTAGTTTCATAACCTTAACACTTATAGTACTCATTATATTTGTTATTATTTCTTGACTCTACATATCTAATTAATATCAATTTAGATACTAATTAACATAAAATTACATTAATTATACATGTATTAAAGAAATTCCCAAAAATTCCCCAATTCCTAAATTCTGCCTATATGGAAATTCTCAGTGGTAAGCTGTGTTCCGTTTGCAGTAAATATTTCTATAATTATCCAATTACTTAAATTCTTGTTCCTAATTAAACTTAACATATAAGGTTATAACATATCCAAAATTCACATTAAACCCATTACTATACAATTTATGGTATTAATTTAAATTTAGCCTTATGATCATCCCTGCTGCCTTGCAATCCTATTCTGGCAGACTCTGTTCTTTTGCCTATAACTCAATTTATATTTATCCAATTACTTTAATTTTTCTTCCTATTTACTCCAGACACATAATATTATAATATATCCAAATTTCAGATTATTTTGATTACTGTACAATTATTAGTGAATTTTCAAATTTAACCTACAGTCTTAAAATCTCTATCTGAATAGACCCTGTTTCCATGCCTATAATTAATTTTGTGTTCATCCAATTACAAAAAATTTGACATCCATTTATATAAAATATAAATGAACATATTTCATGTTTAATACTTTCTCTAATTCAAACTCTAAAGTCCTCGTATCAATAGAACTCAGTAGCCTATGTTTTATTTATCAGTCAATTCAGACAGATTACACTTATTGCTTAATATCTCTTAAACCGTAAATCAAATTGAAATTTTTTTTACATAAATCCATATAAGATATAAATGAACACTTTTAATGTTGAATACTTCTTCTAATTCTATCTCTAACATTCTGTACAATAAAAACACAGTGGTATTTTTCAGAAAACCTAATTTCAGGCCAGTCACAGTTTTTACTCAATAACTCATTACTCACTTCGGATTTTATAAATTCCTTTTACAGAAATCTAATTAACATATTTATCTATAACTTTTATGTTTTAATAATCCTCAAATTCATTCATTAAAATTTTGAAATTCCTACTAAATTCTACTACCTAAAAATAGATTTCAGAATCCTTATAAACCCTGATTCATCTCTATCTTTCTTAGCTCAAATCATTCAATTCTCTACTAAATTAAACTATAACACACAAAAATTCAATTATATGGCTGAGTTTGAGAATAATACCTCAAATTACGACACTTGAATCCCACTTCTTTTTGCTTCACCACAAGTTTGAACACAATTTTCTATCATATTTTTTCATCACTCTTCTTTCTCTCATTAATTTTCCTATCTATTTTTGATTGATTTATATGGAAATGGTTGGAATTAGTTTTGGTTGGTTTTCTATTTGGTGGTTGGGTCACTCCTCCTTTTCCATATCCATTCTTATTCTTTCCTTTTTATATACACCAAGTCAAAAAAAAAATATGAAAATTGGAGAATTATATAGAATTTTTTAGAATTTTGAATGTGTCAATTTCCTATAGAATTATCATACAACAATTATCCTTTTCTTTCATATCTTGTCCAGCTAATTCACTAGTTTTCTTCGAAATTTTTTATGCTAAAAATAATATTTTATTGGTGGGTCCCACAGCTTTTGATAATTACACATTTTGCCCATAATTTTTCTTAATTATAATTGCTACCAAATTTCTTTTTAATTCTTTTCAATTAAGTCCTTAAATTATTAACATTCAAGTCCTATGGAACCTTATATTATCCTTAGTACCTCAAGTCAACTTAATCATTCATCCTCTATAGCTACAAATTTTTTATCCTGAACCCATTTCAGCAAAACTCCAAAAATTCGACAATTTACGTATCTTAATTCCTTTCTTATTTTGTATCCATTTTTGCTCATCTTAAATTTCATATTGTAACACCTGAGATTTCTTTTGCTTGTATGTATTTTGAAATTCTTGTAATGAAGTATATAAGATTTGTTATGAAATATTTGTTTTGGAAGTGAGATTTGTTTGTTTTGATTTGAATTTCAGAGTTTGTGTTTGTGTAGAATTTTATGAATTTATATTCAAGACTTTAAAGAAAGAATTTGAGATATGTTGTAGTCTCATGTGTCTAGTTTAAGTGAAAGGAAGAATCGAGACATTTAGACTTCTGTAGCTCAAGATAAAGTTGGTTTAGCATGTGCTACCGAAGTGATTTTTTTCTAGATTCTATCGTGAACAGTACGAGTGAACAGTGCTTATGAATAGTACACATGAATAGTAGCATGAACAGTGTATGTGAACAATAAACTCGGGGTTTTTTTTTCATTCAGGCAGTAGCTTTCTTCAAACTTCATTTTTCTTTCTTTCTTCTTCTCTCTTCTTTTCCATTTCCTATTACTCTCAACAATAAATCATTTTTCTTCATTTCTAAGGTTTTAATACTCTAATTAAGCCTTATTAATGCTAGAAAACACAAATTAAAAACTATAAAAATATCATTTCAAGCCAAATTCTATAAAATTTCATTGGAGGAGAAAATAAGGTAATTTTCTCAAATCTTCTTTCTAGCTTGAGTTATGTTCTTTGTTAGCTAGAATAGTTATTTTTAAGTTGTGGGTGATCTTTTGTGAGCATTAATTGCTAATATTTATGGTTAGATTTAGTAGTTTTGAGGATTTATAATTTTTGGATAAATAGTACTGTGAATAGTAGATTTTCTCTATAACTATTATTCATCATCTATTAATGATTAAATTAATATTAGAATTTGTTTATAGAGACTCTAAGTAGGTTAGAATTTATAGAGGATTATTTTATGTGATTGTTTTGAGAAAATCTTAAATTTTAGAATTTTAGGGATTTTTTTTAGGAGAAGATAACTCAAGAAATTAAGGATCCTTTGGATGATTTGAGTAAGAGTTGAGCTTGACTAGAAAGCTTTTTAGTCCTAAAAGGTAAGTGTGGATTTCATTTCATATGTATGATTCTCCATATGAGAATTTTTACTAAAGTATATTATATTCATATATATGTATATGTTATTTATGAGTTCAATTTATTGAAACCCTCCTTAAATATAATTTTTAAATGTTGATAATGACTTGGTTATTTTCCTTGGACTAAGTTCATTAATAAGGTTTTGTTATGTATAATAAGATATGTTATTCATATGTTGTGATCTCTTGATCACTTTTAATTACTGTTGAACTAATACAAGATATGTATATCACGGAACATACATTATAAAACGTTTTTCCCAATGAGAGTTAATTTATTGGTATAATGTGCACAGAGGAAATATGGCTGATAGGGTAAAGTATTAGTGTTACACCTAAAGGGGATCACGAGCTCTAGGCATATACCTGCGCAAGCATGTAATACCTGCCATTTTGTAGTGTTTTATTGATTTTGTAAGTTTGGAGAATTATTTTTTATTTCAAATGAGAATATTTGAGAATTTCAGAAATTTTGATTTGCTTCAGTTGCAGAATTTTTGTTATAATAATTTAATATTCTTAGAGACATAATTTGATAAAGTGTAAAGCATGAAAGTTGTGAGCTTACATCTTGATTATAATTCTGCAGAATGGTTTGGCAAAATTCTGTGTGTGTGATGAGTTGTGTCTATTTGAGCAAGGCTGGTCTGGTTGAGAGTTTCTGCAGGGATACTGTGTTTGTTTGGAATTACTGGGAATGACTGAGATAGAATTAGCTAAAGGTGTGAACACAAAAAATGTTCATTTGTATGTTAATAAGATGAATGTAAAATTTCAGAATTTTTGGATAAGTGTATCTCAGTGTAGAGTGGGTTTTACCAGACCTATTCGGAGAGATTCTAAGGTAGCAAGTCTGGGTGATCTTTGGAGAGTCACCATGGTCTGTGTGTTGGTCTTTCTAATTTGAAATTTTGATATGTTGTGCCCCTACATGTTGATTTTAAGTGATAAAAATAATTAGTAAGTTTGGATAATTGTAGCTCATTTGCGAGCTGGCTAAGTGTGAGATGTTCAGGCAGGGATTTTAACTTAGAGGAATTTTGTTATGGCGAGCAAACAAAATGAGAGGAGCATTTTGCGAAGTGGCGAAGTGGCGAGGTGAGTTTGCTGAAGTGGCAATTCATAAAGAGTTTTGGTGAAGAGGAAAGGCGAAGAGGATAAGGCGAGGTGGCATTCTGTGAAAAGGCATTATGCGAAGAGGGAATGTGCGAAGTGGCAGTTCACGAAGAAGCGAAGGAGCGAAGAGGCAAAGAGGCGAAGAAGCATTGTCGAGGTGGCATATGCGAGGAAGAGTTGCGAGGAGAGTCTGGCGAGGCAGCATATGAGAGGTAGCATATGTGAACTGGAATGTGCGAGGTAGCATTGCCAGATCAAGTTTCACGAGCTGAAAAGTGCGAGCTGGGAATGCAAAGTGGGAATGGCGAACTGAAATGTGTCAGGTAGCATTGTCGGATCAAGTTTCGCGAGCTGGAAAGTGCGAGCTGGGAATGCAAAGTAGGAATGGCGAGCTGGTTAGGCGAGGCAGGTCTGGCGAGGCAGGTCTGGCTAGGCGAGCTGGCTAGCGTTTTTCTGGGGCAATGTCTTATTTAAACCCAACAGCCTCAGTAGCGATTTTTTCATTATTTTTCTCTTCTTCTTCTTTCGTTAAATTCAGTCTTTGTCTCAGATTTATTTCATTTCATTTTCTAAGGCATTAATCCTCAAATTAATGCATTAAACTTCTAGATTAGTCAATATTAAGGCAGAAATCATCAAGATTTGAGCAGTAATCTCAGGAATTTCAGTTTGAAGGAAATAAGGTAAATTTTCTCCTCAAGCTATTTTCTTTGGATTTATTTAAGTCTATGAGTTAGGATAATTAATATTGGGTATATAGAATTTAGTGTTAGTGATATGAAGCTATTAATGGTAATTAATGTAGGACAAATCAGTTTGGTGAGACTGCCATAAACAGTAACTCCGAAAATTTAATGCAGAAATTTCTTTAAAGGATAAATGAAATTGTTGTTGAAAATTAAGAATAGAGATTCTAGGAATAATTAATTATTAGAAAATCATGTTGAATATTATTGGTTTGGAGAAATCCTAATTTTGTATATTTGGGGAATTTCGTAGGAGGAGAAAATTCGAATTGATTGAGGAATTATAAGTGAGCAGAATTCTAAGGAGAAATTTAAGAGAAATTTGTGTAAGAGATAAGTATGAACATCTTACTTGATTATTGTTTCTTGAAATTAAATTGACCAAGTATTCTTATATTTGATTATCCTATTATATATATTATATCCTTATGTAATGTGAATGGCTTGATCAACCTTCTTGGATCAAGTCTATATGCTTCTTGCTTGTGAAGCCGATTTGAATAATGTTATATGATGATGGTCTTGCGACCAATATGTATCCTATAAGATTGAAACCCATGACCCATGGATAGAATGCTCTTCCTAATGAGAGTAAATTCATTGGTCCATTGTGCACTTTGGGAGCCCAGCTGATAGGGTTTTTATCGGTGTTCCACCTAGAGGGGGCCATAAGCTCTAGGCGCATGCCTGACCAAGCATGTGTGCACGTTAAGGTAGCAAGGCTACCGATACGAATGATATGATATGAGATCGGTTCTTTCAGATGAGATTTGATAATGCCATTCTTTGTGGGCATTCTATGTTATAAATATGAACCATGATTTGATTTATGACATGATTTGATATAGCCAAAATTATTGTGAGAACCATGTTTTCTTTAAGTAAAGCTTATGATTTCTTTCATACCTATATGTATAATTATTTGTTCACGACCATGATTCGATATTCAGATATTTGATTATTGTGTTCATATCTTACTGAGTTGAAGGCTCATTCTTCTTCTGTGGATTTCAGGTGATAGCATAGCTCGTGAGGGAGCTAATAGAGAGGATCGGGCTTTTTGACTTGTTCATTCCAAGAAGCTTCATTGTAATAATTCTTTTTGAGATATTTTGTATATTTAATTAATGGTATTATGGCACAATGTGTAATGGGAGTATACTCTAGAGCTCCGTAGTTAGTCTTTTGAGGATACTAGAATACTTTGGTGTATGGTTGTTACCTTTTTGGGTACTCTTGTTCCTCAGTGACGTGAGATGTCTCTTTTGATCATTAAGGAACAAGAGAAAGATATGAAATGATAATAGAAAAGTTATGACTGATTTTAATTATATGTATGGATATGATAGATGTATGGTAATATATGATATTGCAATTTAATTGATAATGATGAGATTTATGATTTGTGAGTTCTACAGGTTTATGGTGGCCTTAAGCCTACCTTTACCCTAGGACCGTCGCACCACTGGAGTTGGGGTGTGACAGAGGCAGTATCAGAGCACTAGGTTTACAATCCTTAATATAGAAGATAAATAGAGATGCATAAGCACTAGTATAAGTGTTGATTAAGATAACTACGGAGCATAGGATCATGTCTCATCCAGTTGTGTCTTCCTTTTATATGTATATCTGTGTTAAGTGTGCGTAGTGAGTTTGATGTGTTTGTTCCTCTTATGAGTATCGAGATGCCTCCACATCGCGACAGAGGACGAGGTCGATGCCGTCCTAGGCGGGAGTTTCCTTTTGAAGAGTGTTCAGTAGGAGGAAATAGAAGAGATGAGATTCCTCCTGTGCCACTAGTAGATGTGGCTAATATGGCGCAGCAGGTAGACCAGCTGCAGAGAAGCTATGAGGTATTAGCTGAGTTTATTACTCAGTAGAGGCAGCAACAGGCTCCTCCTATTCAAGCAGTTCCAGAGATTCCAGTTCTTCCACCCTCGCCCACAGTGGTACATCAGGTTGAGGAGGTATCTTTTGAGAAATTTCTGAAGCTCAAGCCTCCAGAATATTGAGGTGAGGTAGATCCTACTGATTTTCTAGAAGAGATAGAAGAGAAGATCCAGATTTTGAGGATTCCTGGTAGGAGGGCAATTAAGTTTGCTGGTTATTTGATAAAAGCTGAAGCGAAGGATTGGTTCAAGAGAAGCATTTCTGGCATACTTCGGGATAATGAAGAGCTGTCATGGGAGAGATTCAGAGAAATGGTCCTTGATGAATTTCTTCCAGAAAGTGTAAGGGATGATAAAGCTATGGAGCTTGAGAGGTTGGTTCAGACTCCGGGTATGACTGTATCTAAGTATGTGAAGAAGTTCATCCAACTGAGTAAGTTTGCTCCAACTCTTGTGCCTTCAGAAGAGGCATGGATTCAGCGGTTCCGTAGGGGATTGATGGCTCCGTTATTTAAAGTCTTGGCTGCTCTTGAGTTTGATTCCCATTCCAAGCTAGTGGATAAAGCAAGAGTAATTGAGAATAGAGAAGTGGAAGCCAGATCAGAAAGAGAAGAGAAGAAAAAGGCTAAGGTTGGAAGCTCTTCTAGGAAAGACAGTGGGGTGAAGAGTATGAATATGGTGCCTCAATCAATTGCTAGAGGGGGATTTAGAGGGCCATTAGGGAGATTTTAGCAAAGACCGAATCCCTCTAGATTTGTTCCTCAAGTGAGCCACAGTGCAGCCAGTTCAGCACCACCTAGGACTAATCCTTCTTGTCCTACTTGTGGTAAGCTTCACAGAGGACCTTGCTTCTTTGCATCATGTGCATGCTATGGATGTGGACAGCATGGTCATCTTCTTAAGGATTGTCCACAGCCTTCTTTTGGAGTTAGGCATCAGGCTTCTCAAGCTACGGTTCATATGAGCAGAGAGAGGAGCATGGGTCAGCAGCCAGGAGGAGGTCGAGGTAATTTGGGTAGTAATGTTGAAGCTGGCAGAGGATCAGGTTAGCATGAGTCTCAGGCTTCTGGATCAGCTCTAATGGGCAGAGGCAGAGGGAGAGTTTTTACCTTGGCACAGCATGAAGCCCAAGCATCCAATACTGTGGTTACAGGTATTCTTCCGATTCAAGCCTTGAATGCTAGAGTTTTGTTTGATTCGGAAGCTACGCATTCATTTGTATCATCCTGCTTTGCTAAGAAGTTGCATGTGCCTTGTGTTTTGCTTGAGAATGTGTTGATTGTATCTACCCATTTGGAGGAGGAGATTGAGGTTCGGAACTCATATCCATCTTATGTAGTTAGCATAAGTGGTAAGAGCTTGGATGCAGATTTGATAGAGTTGCCAGTGTTGGAGTTCGATGTAATCTTGGGCATGGATTAGTTGTCCAAGCATTATGCTATTATTGATTGCAATACGAAGAAGCTGATCTTTAAGCCACTTTCGGGTGAGGAATTTGAATTCCAAGGAGAGCAGAGTGAAGCACCATATAATGTGATATCTGCCATTGGAGCAAGGAGATTGTTGAGGAAGGGTTACCAAGGATATTTGGCATATATCCAGGATACTAATAAGGAAGTGAAGAGTATGGAGCAAATTCCTATAGTCAATGAGTTCCCGGATATATTTTCCTGAAGAATTGCCTGGTTTGCCACCGGATAGAGAGATAGAGTTCGGTATAGAGTTGCTACCTGGCACAAGTCCGATTTCTATTCCTCCCTACCATATGGCACCAGTTGAGTTGAAAGAGTTGAAAACTCAGTTGCAAGATCTGTTTGACAAGGGATTTATTAGACCCAGTAGTTCACCCTGGGGAGCACCTGTACTCTTTGTGAAGACGAATGATGGTTCTATGAGGTTATGCATAGACTACAGGCAACTTAACTAGGTGACTATAAAGAACAAGTATCCTTTGCCAAGAATTGATGATTTGTTTGATCAGCTGCAAGATGCAAGTCATTTCTCTAAGATAGAATTGAGATTGGGGTACCATCAGTTGAGAATTCAGAATAAAGATGTATTGAAGACAGTATTCCGGACCTGATATGGAGACTATGAGTTCTTAGTGTTGCCATTTGGATTGACTAATGCACCAGCTGCATTCATGGATTTGATGAATAGGGTGTTCAGGCCATTCTTAGACAAGTTTGTCATTGTGTTTATTGATGACATTCTTATGTATTCAAAGAGTAAAGAAGAGCATGAAGAACACCTTAGAGTTGTGTTGTAGATTTTGAGGGAGCATCAGCTGTTTGCCAAGCTTTCGAAGTGTGAATTCTGGCTTGAGAATCTGGGCTTTCTGGGGCATATTGTGAGCAAGAATGGGATTAGAGTTGATCCTAAAAAGGTTGATGCAATTCTTAGTTGGCCTAGACCCACGAATGTTTCAAAAGTCAGAAGTTTCTTGGGTTTGGCAGGCTACTATAGGAGATTTGTTCAAGACTTCTCCAAGATTGCAGCTCCTTTGAGCAAGCTCACCTAGAAGCAAGTCAAATTTCTATGGTCAAATGCATGTGAAGAGAGCTTCCAGAAGTTGAAGATTTATCTCACCATGGCACCTGTATTAGCTTTGCCATCGGGTGAAGGAGGATATGCAGTGTATTGCGATGCATCGCGAGTGGGGCTTGGTTGTGTGCTTATGCAGCATGGAAGAGTGATAGCTTATGCTTAGGCAGTTAAGGAAGCATGAGATGAACTATCCCACTCATGATCTGGAGATGGCTGCAATAGTGTTTGCATTGAAGATCTGGAGACACTACTTGTATAGTGAGAAGTATGAGATTTTCACAGATCATAAGAGTTTGAAGTATATATTTCAACAGAAGGATCTTAACCTTAGGCAAAGAAGATGGGTTGAATTGCTTAAGGATTATGAATGTGAAATCTTATATCATCCAGGGAAAGCCAATGTGGTAGCGGATGCATTGAGTAGGAAGTCCTCGGGGAGCTTGTCCGATATTCAAGTAAGCAGAAGGTCCCTAGTAAGGGAAGTGCAAGGATTACATGATATGGGAATCAGTTGGGAATTGTCAGAGTCAGGAGTGCTTTTGAAAAATTTCCAAGTCCAGCCACTTCTTATTGAGCAAATTAGAGAAGCTCAAGATAGAGACCTT
>CANXYC010185788.1:0-11455 GCA_948193065.1 Aleurites moluccanus
AAGTTATAAGCTAAGGTGAGTAACATATATGTTTCTTTACTTGTTGTCTTTGTATATTGTTTTCTTGAATCTTCCCTAAGAAATTGTATTATTATTAAAGTTTCTTGATTATGTAGCTATTTTTAATTGAATCCTTGATATATAAATGTATTGATTGGTGTTCATTATTAGACAATATTTTTACTTACCATATATATGGGACCATTGACAGTACTACTCTCCCGATGGGGTAGATGTTTATTCATCGGACATTGTGCACAGTGTATTGTATTGGGGACCCTATCTAGGAGGGGGTTAAGGTCCTATATATACAGTCTGATCAACTGTATGACTATTGACATGCTACTTAACTGCAGCTTCTGTCCATTGTTCATTGGATTTTGCTAACTGTCATAGGTATAGAACATTTGGTTCACAGTCTTTTCTTGCAAGTGACCAATGTTATTGATTATATGATTGTTCCTATTGAACTATACTGTACTTAAAACTTGATATTGAATTTTATTGGAAACCTTGTTTCTTGGCATTAATATTACTATCTTGGAATATTGTAATTTGTTATTGAATGGTTTTTTTTAGCACCTAGCCTCACAAGTGAGGGAGTATATATGTTATTCATTGAGATTCATCTCACCCAATAGTGGTTTATAATTTTACAGGGATGAAATAGAGGAAGATGATTCCAAGTCAATTTCTATTCTGACTTGGAATGTCAAGTACATCAAGGTAGAAATTTATTCTCTAAAGGTTATAAGTGTCAACTCATAGAGCTCCATGATACCATGTATAATTAGATAATTGAGTACTACAATGATGTATGAACATTGAAATAATTGTCAATTCAGTGACATTGAAAATGTAAGGTGTAATGTATGATGATTGATAATGACAATGATAGTGAAGTGATAGATAGTGGTACTGAAAATGCTGAAATAACATTTACATATTTTAAAAGAAATTTAGAAGTGCCATGTGTGATTATTGATCTGTGAAGTTTAGGGTATAAGGATGGCAAATTATTGGGAGTGTAAAAATAAATTTTAGTGCAGGATGTGTAATTTTTGAGATACCCTATTTTGGGTCGGGATTAAGATTAAAATTACAAAGGAAACTCTAGCAAAATTTTATGTAAAATTTATAAGAAATAAATGGGATATAAGTATTGATTAATGAATTAATATTGATTGAATGATTGATGAATGGATTGTTTAATGGGTTCTACGGGTTTCCGGTGACCTTAAGTCTACCTATGCCCTAGGACCGTCGCGCCCCAAAAGTGGGTCGTGACATAAAGTAGCTTAGAGGTCTTAATTTTTCCTTCGACTGACGAGGATCCTCTGATTGATGGGGTTGTCTGTTGGAATTTTCCAGCTGGGTTAACAATGAAGTAATTTCCATCTCCATCTGGCATCCCATACAATAAGTCCACAGAGTATAGCCATTTGGGACCTGCCTCAATAACATGAACAATATAATCAATAGAATTACTAAAGGATCATTTCTAGAGATACAAAGGAGTTCGAAGCAGATACCACAACATTCTCGGGAAAATCTGGTGCTAGAGGGTGGATTGCATCAGGAACATGGTAAATCCTCATTTGCCCATTAGCTCCGACGTAAAGAATCTCTTCAATAATCTCCAGCAAAGGGTTGAAGGCAACCTCATCTCTATTTCCCGCACTAGAGCTCAGATCTCTAGCTGCTGGAGGAGCTAAGGTAGATGCCCCTACACTAATATCCACTGGGGGTGTGTTAGTCTGAGCTCTCCGATCAACCCTGGAGGTGGAAGGTCCAACACCAGTAGAAGGCATAAAAAGACGACACGGATCTCCAACGAGGCCCATCAAACAAGTCTAGAAAAACTCGAGGTAAGGAATCTCAGGCCTGAGGTGCAGAGAAACTAGAAAACCAGTACAGGAATTATTTGTAGCATAGATGTCAGAATCCTATCTTATGTCGATCGGAGGATCCTTTAGAGTGGCCCACTGCCCCACTATCTGAATCATGACTCTCTAGCCTAAATAGTACAGGTTGTAGTATAGAGAGTGAAGAAGCAACTGAATAAATGACAATATGAAGCATGAATGTTGTATAACAGGCATTAGCTGTAACCTGGTTACGAAAGGGGTCGACTGCATCTGTACAGATAAGTTATAGTAAGTATTTCAAAACAAAATTGAAAAGTTGGAAGAATGAAACAATAAATACCTAAGAAAGGTCAATGTTACCAAAGAAGGCTCGAATGGTGAGGAAGTCATGCCTCAATGGATTTATCCTATAATCAATGTTCCACTTGATGCCAACAGGGAATACCTCAAGTCTAGAAGCGTCCAGTATGGGGGCAGGTGTAGGAAAATACTCATAAGCCCAAAGCTGACAAAGTGGCCGAAAGAGTTAGGCGAACAGACAGTCATAACAAAAAGATATTTGAAAGCAGGTTCAAAAAAGAAATGTACCTCCCAAATAAAGAAAGTCCCTCCAAATAAAGAGAAGGCTCCCCAAGATAAATCAATCATCTCCCGATATATGGTACTCAGAATAGCTCCAGCCCAATCATATGTCTCTAACAATGACAAATCCAACAGGTTAGGGAAAATGTTTAAGTCAACCGTATCCCGACAAGTATGAGCAAAGGTGCAATCCACTAAAGTCAGCATCATAAGGTGGGAAATAGGCTCGGCATATTGAAAAACTAAAATAAAATGCTTTATGTCTCTCATACGTACCTGTAACAAGGTGCGTGTAACTGAAGTATGGTGATGAGGAGGATACTGTCCTAAGAGTCTATCCATCTCCTCAGCAGAAAATGAAACTCACCAATGGAATATAGCTTGAGTGGGCGAGATCCAAAGCTTAACCCAATCAGCATGCACAAATTAATAGGGGTTATAATCAACTCACCATATGTAAAGTGAAAGGTATTGGTGGTATCCCACCACCGCTCAGCCAATGCCCTTATCAAGGCAATGTTACTCTCAGAAGGTGGTGTGAGTCCTAGGAATGAGAAAACCCCATCGGCTCAATCAGATCTCTTAATATACAATGACCTATGCTCTTTTCTACATAAGCAAGGTTCGATCTATCCCCCTTATTCCTAATGGTCATATGCTAAAAAAAATGATGATGAATAAAATAAATAAACAATAAAGTGCAAAAAAAGAAAAGAGAAGAAAGAAAAAATACCTATATTCTTCCATCCCATGAGACGTGTTCCTCAGGCTCTTACAGTAGATTCTCAGGATTTTCATTCTCTCGTAGGGCCTCGTAGCTTCGACGACTCCTAGTGGAAATAAAGCTAGCTTCAGAAGCCATGCCTAAGTTGAGAGAAAAATTTAGAAAGAGAAGTTTAAGAGAGAAAATGAGTTGGAGCTAATGAATGAAAAAAAGGAGGGGGAACCCCCCCTATTTATAGCTTTTTGAGAATCTTAAAAATGACCTTCATATCCCTTCTCATCCCATAAAAGTCTGGAATTGCAAATTCAGATCAATTTCAACTCAGAATGCAGTGCCGTCAGTTCCATCAGAATCGTATGATTTTTCTCTATTTTCTGAGCTATCATTTGTCCAAATTATATAGAAAATACCAGAAATAGAAAAATACTGAAAAAATAAAATAAAAATCAGAAAAGGCTCAAAAGTTGTCAAAATAGACCAATACATCAACAAATACTTTACACTGTAATTGAATCGCATTTATTTCATTTCAAGTAGACATAAATTCTTCGATTTACTACCATCAATTTTACACTTCATACACTAGTATAAGCAATGGGGGGCAGCTGTGAATAAGTGTTTTTGCACTCTAAGCAGATTTAGGACCATGCCAAACTAATCAGCGTCGACGGAGAGTTAAACCGCCTCTAGAATAGACAAATCGGGTGAAAAGAAGTAGAAGACTGCCATGTGGTAGTCATGGAACCACCAGAGAAGGTTGGCGGCGCCGCCACCTCTTTTTGGTGTAATCGCCAAGCCTTTATAGCAATAGCCACCAATGAAGGTGGCAGCGCCTCTACCATAAGGTGGAGCTGCCGCCAAGCCTTCACAACGGCACCACCAAGAAGACTTGGTGGCAACCTCCGAATCAGCCCCATCCCACATGAAAATTTGTCCCTTTTGTCTCCCAAGCATTCTTTTATAAATAAAGGTGTATTTGGCCTTCAAAACTTACACTATAATAGTTAGATTGAGTTTTCTCTTATTGACTCTCCCTTCTCCCTTCTAAATCAATATTGTCTTAAGATAAATGGTTCACTTCTCTTTGATTTCGAACCGATTTCTTTAACTCTCTTTGAGTTGAAGGAATACAAGACATTTTTGGACTAAATTTGACTAATTAATCAAATTGGAATAATTAATTAAAAAATACTTTGGACGTTTGGACTAATTTTATTACCCTAACAAAAAGTGAAATTTCAATCTAGAAGAACTCTAAGACGCCTTATGCACAAACTGCGAAGCAAGATATTACATTCTAAACTCAATCTTGTTCACTTCTTTCCATTACATATCGTATCTCTCTTCTTTTACCTTTCTTTAAATTGGTAAAGTATTAATTAAAGAACCAAAACATGATTAAAAATAAAATTTAAAATCAGACTTTTCCTTAAATTAGAACTAACCCCTTTGCAAAAAGGGAGAAATACGTGGATTTTGATTCTCATTCAAAAGGATACGTAGGTAAGCTATCTCACAGCTTCAAATCCAAAAAAAACAAAAAACCTTCTTTTTCCCAATTAATATATTTTGTATTTTATTTTATCTTTATGTAATTTTAGGGAATGTGTGGTCAACTTAGAATCCATAAAGACTAGAGTTGATATCCCCTACTTTTGGATTTTTGATATAATATTTAAATTGCTTTTATTGCTTCTTTTACGTAAATTTTTTATTGCTTATTTAGTATTGTAAATTGCTTCATTCATTCATCTTAAAATGTCATTTTATAATTGACCATGAATATGTATCTTTTTCATAAATCATAAGTTAAATGAAAAGCAAAATTTGAGTTGCTTAAAATAAAAAATATAGTATCTGAGCTCAATCCTGGTTCAAAGATTTAGTGATTTTATTCTTAGATAAATTTTGAGTTAAGATTGAGTTTTCCTATCTTTTCCCTTAAAAATAAAGGTGACGACTCTACAATGCTTTAAAACAGTAAAGCTAAAGAGATAATTTATAAATGTAAGGCAAAAGTTATTTTTATTGCATGAGAAATTACCCAAATGAGCATTTTGGTTCATTGAGTGAATTAGACTAGTGCTCGGGCGAGGCCTCACATCTGTTCATACTCTAATTTGGACTCAGACTCGGACTTGGACTCGTACTTGGGGTTGGACTCAATCTTAGACAGGTCAAACTAGTTTAGCTTAAACTTCTTCATAACATACTAACTAGGATTTGATTGGTTGGTGAAATAAGATGAGGTTTATTTTCACTTTAACTAAGGTGCATGGGCTTTGATAATAGATCTTGTGGCATAGGTCAGTATCATGTTGATTTTTTATGAAGGAGTAGTAGGTTTTCCAAAGGTCAAGGCATATTAGTCTAGCCTTAACAATTGTTGTGTTCTTATTACAGATAATTCACCACTATCTGGATTTAGTGGTAGGGATTTCGGCTTGGATTTTTCCACCTTAGATGCAATCTTCTATCTTTTTAGCAATTGCAACCAAAGCTTTAAAACTAAGTAGGTATTGGGTCAACAAGTGATCTTGGTAAATTGGAAGTAGATTCTTGATAAGGATATCTACTTGCTCTTTCTTGGTTGGTCGATTCAATATTTGAGCAGTTTTAGCCCTCTACCTTGTAAGGAACACGGAGAAGGACTATTTTAGAAACTGTTTATTGGTTTCTAAGTCATGCCAAGTAATGTCCACTTTGATATTGTAATAATATTGTCAGATAAAATCATTAAAAATATATTCCTATGTCATTTTTTTACTATTGTTTAGGGAGAAAAATCATCTTTTGGTAACTCCAGGCAAATATTGTTGGAAAAGCTGAGCAAAGAACTCATTGCTAGGTCTCAAAGGGTTCATTACCTCCATATATTTTCAAATGAGTTTTGGAGTAAGTGGTTCTCTCGAATTTTTCCATTTCGGGCATTTTTAACTTGGGTTGAACCTTAGCATTGGGGAATAAGGTTAAGGTACCCATATCAACCAAGTTGTTGTGGTTTTTAAAAAATTTGATGGTTTTTTCCATAGCTTCAAGTCGACTTAGAAGTTGTTTCTCTATTGGAGATTCTCCTCCTTAAATAGGGTATGAGGTGGAAGAATTCATTTCTAGAGGTAAGAGTGTGGTGTTGGTCTAGTCAACATTTGAAGGAGGCGTGGTGTTAGTCTAATTAACACGAGAAGGACTTGGGATTATTATTTTGTTCAACATTAAAGGAGGTATGGTAGAAGAGCTCGGATTGATGGAATTGCTTTGATTTAGGTTCATTATTCTCTTCATCTCATCAATGATGAACTGCATTAGGAATTCAGAGCATTGATGAAATTGGTTTGTTGAGCTGCAAAAGTAGCTTGAATGTTTTTCTCTTGCTTTTTGAGGAGGTTAGTGAGGAGTGTGGTCATTGCATCCATGTCAGTTGGGTTGGCCATAGATACCCTTTCAAAAGCAAGGAAAAGGTTAGTGTATGGAAAATAAAGCTTAATTATGTTATAGGTTTTAAGGAATCTAACTTTGTTCTAGGTTTCAGGGAGCTTAACTTTGTTCTACGTTTTTAAAAACCTAATTTTGTTCTTGGTTTTAAGATATGAAAAGGTGATGAAGATAAGGATTGATATGCAAATTCTAAGGAAAAATGATTCCCTAAGGTAAAATGAGTCAACGAGTATTTGGGTTTTTCTTTAAAGCTCTTTGAGTATTTTTAAGTGATTTAGGATCTGTTTTAAAGCTCTATTGATTGGAAAGCATTTAGGGCTTTACTTTAAAGTTCTATAGTTGGAATATGTTAGGACTTTACTTTAAAGCTCTAAGGTGGAAAAGTGTTCAGGGCATGGAAAAATATAGGGGCCAAATGGTTTTGAGTTTTGTAGAGATTTTTGGTGCCAAATGGTTTTAGGCTTGGAATGAAATTGGGACTTCAAGATATTTTTTTTGGTGCCAAAAGAATTTGGGCTTTGAGAGATTTTTAGTACCAATTGGTCTTGGGGTTAGAGAGATTTTTGGTTAATGGATCTTGGGTCCATTTGGGGTAAAAAGTATTTAGGACTTAAAATTTCTAAGCTCTAGGATAATGGCTGAAGAATTCAATATGATTGAAACAACTGTCTAAGGTTTAGGCTGACTCTTATATGGCTCAAGGTTCAACATAGATTTATTGAGATAGAATGCATGCTTTTTGTATTGTGAATGCATGGTTAAAAATTGATTCATGATTATACAATCATACCCATGTTTTTTATTCATTAAGGTAATAGATTATAATCATGAACAAAAAGCAAAAAACATTAATAAAAACATAAAACATACCTTAATGTTTTTTGCTCATTATACAATCAACCTAAGGTGTAAGTTATAAATTCATTATATGCAAAGATAAGGTGGCTTAGATATTGAATATCTATCACATTAGGACAGTTATATGCCTAAATATATGGGAAATAAAGAGTTTTACGTGGGTCCAATAATATGAACTATCCATTACATTGCAAAAAGATTGAAGATTCGTCACAGGATGAATGCTTTTTGCTATTTCCTAATATATTAAAAGAGAGTAGTCGGATCAATGCTACTTACTATCTAAAGTTTCTATAATTTTTCTAGGTTTAGGTAAAGAGCCTATGCAAATACGATGCATGACTACAAAGCTAAATTTAAGTTTATGGCAAATTTAAAGTTACTTTGAAAAATATTTTCAACTAATTGGTAGTCCATTTTATCTTTTTCTTTTAGAAAAAAGGCTTATCCCTAGTGGAGTCATTAACAGTGAGGTCTCACTTGAGTACTGTTTTGATCCACTTGGAATCATAATGTTCTTTTGAAAAATTTCTCACGACTTGAGCGATTGTCACTTTTTTTTTTTTTTTGAAATAATTTTTTAAATTTTGATTTTTCAAGCTTTGGAGAGTCTCTCCTTAATTTATTTTTGATGGAAAAATTAAAAGAAAAAATTTATTTTGACTCCAATTTAATCCAATGTAAAAAAGTACACACTAGACTTTTGAATTTGGTTGAATTCAGGGATTAGGTTTTCAATTTTAAATAACTAAAAATTTGGCCTTTAAATTAAATGTAACTTGAAAAAGCATTTTTTAATGAATAATTAGAAAAATGACATTTATAAAATGAATGAAATTACATAATTTAAATAAAGCAAGTACAGAAAGTATAGCAATAAAATAAATAAAATAATAAATTAAGTTATAACAAACAAAACCAAATAAATAGAGAATATCTCTAATTCTACCTAAAGTCTAACTAGAATAAAGCAAAACTAAAAAAGAAAAGAAAAAGGAATTGATTAGTTTTATTTGGATTTGATACTTAGGTCTAGTATGCAACATCCTGAATTTTAAATTATTTTTTAAAAATATATTTTAATAAGTAATAATAATTATTTTAAGACTATTTGATTAAAGTGACAAATTATAAAAATATTTTATGGATTTATTTTATTTTAAATGAAAGTTTAAAGAATTTTTATTGTGTATTTAATAAAATATATTTCCATAAAAATATATTTAAAGTCACAACTATAGATAATGGTATTTATAGAAAAATATTTTAAGGCTTGATTTTAAATTTTAAAGAGTTCATAAATTATTGTATTATTTATGGTTTAATTAATTAATTATTATTAATAATTAATAATTATTTATTATTTAATTTTTTTATTTAAATTAAATTTGAGAAATAATATTCCAAGAATATTTTCTAGATTCTTAAAAATTTATTATTATTATTATTATTATAGGGATGGGGTGTGACTGATTGGCCCGTGAGAGAGAGAGAGAGAGAAATTTTGATTAGTCGAAAGACTGCCATCCAGCCAGTCAATTTCAGCACATGCGCACCAAAAACTTCCTCAGCCGCCGAGTAGCTTGCTACCGAAAACTCGTCGCCGTCCGCCACCTGATGAAGCAACACACACCAATTGATCCTCTCATTGCCAGTGCACTTTTCTGGCCATTTCAGGCCGGCAATTATTGTGCTAAATTAATTGGGTATTGATATCTAAATTTGTTTGCAGAATACCTATTTAAATTAGTTTGGAATAATTTATTGAATTTTTACAGAAATTATTTTTAGATATCGTAATAATTGAATTAATGATTAAATAAATTATTTATTAAAAGGATTATTAATTAGTGAATTTAAGTGATGGTATTTGGATATTAGTATTAAGTAAATATTTTTAAGACTAATATAAATTCAGATGAATTGTTTGAGATATTTCGAATTAATTATTTTTCAGTTTTATTGATTAAAAATAATTATATTTATTTGGTTCACGTAAAAAATGTATAGTTATTGAACTGAGGATTTAGTGTTTTGGGTATTGTTGGGATTGGAGGTCTAGAGGGATGATTGTATTGATGTTGGATGTGAGCTTATGAACTATTTATTTAGAAATATTATTATTTATATTTCAATAGGTTATGTCCTAGTTTTAGGGGGTTCTGCCGAAATTTTAAAAATCATTTCTTATAATTTCAAAGTCAATATTTAGGTTTGTTTTATTCTAATAATTCTCAAATTTAGTTCTAGTATTCTAGGTGTCTTCTTTGCTGTCAGTCAGAGGATGTTCTGCGGAGAGCCAATTGGGTTAATTGTCATCAAGTTTGTGAGTGATATCCTCTAATATATTTTTTCTATTTTTCATGCATGTGCATTTATTTATATGAATATATAAGTAATGGTTATGCATTAATATTATTAATTAGTTAGAGACATATACTTGTGTATGTCACATTATAATTTGTGTTGCACATTACTTGTAATTGTTGTATGAGATTATGATGATATAAGATCACTTAGAATGTAAGTATGATATGATGATTATGATTTGATGAGCTATAACTAGCGTGATGTCGGGGCTTGCTCATCACCCTGTGCTACTTACCAATCGGGTTGCACAACTTGGCTTAGGCTGTGATGGTGGAACACTATGGATTGAATTTAAGAGATAATATTTGGATTAAAAGAGCCAGGTATGAAGGATTGGCTCTGTCACATCCCAAAAATGAAACATGATGGTCCTAAGGTGTGTGACCTGCTTACATAACCAACACCCATAGAACCTCTACTATAAAACTCATGAATCACCTGCTAATATATATTTTTTCCCTGTAAACAACTCTAACACATAATTCTCTCATCTCATCCCACATTAATACCATCATCAATTATACATCTCATATAGTTTATAATATATTAAGTAATTAATTTATATTATTTAATTATATAATTCACATATTAACTATTGTCTGGCCTAAATTTAACCATGGAGATTCTATGATATATCACAAGTAACATGTTTAGAAATTTATATGACAAAAAGATATTGGTTCCTCTAAAGAAGAAGGATGCCTCAGGAACCGCTACAATATACTCTGAACCTGAATTGTTAGACCACTAAGAAGTGAGTAAAATCACTCAGTGAGCTACAAATATATTATTGTGCAGAAAGGTTAGGTAAGGAAAGGGACAATCCACCAAAAGCTTATAGGAAAGGGAAATAATTAACAAGTAAGCAAATAAGGTAAATTAGGGCACATGAACAATGGTTAGGCACATGAATGAAAAATGAAACATAACAGACATAAGGCCTCATGCTCGTCAAAATGTCTCGTGAGCTACATATTAGTAGCTTAAACTCGTGAAATGACATAAGGTTGATCGGACATTTTGGCTAGGACTTAACCCTTCCTAGTTAGGGTTAATAAAGTAATCAATGTGTACATTATCGATGGTTCTCACCCCCTACCCCATCATAAGGTAGTTCTATCATTGCTATTATAAGCTCAATGTATAGGATTACTAGTTTTGGTTTTGGATTTGGTGTATCAAATGTACATGTAAGCCATCTTTGTTGACTTTGATTAACCAATAGTATAAAAGTATGAAAAATGGATGGTTGGATGGCTAAGTTACACCAATTTTATCGTAAGATTGATGTATTGAATCAAACCTTTGATTTTTTAGTGGATTTTTCCCACCACTTCACCATTGTCTTCATCCATCACCATTGTATGTTCAGAATTTTCTCTTTCTTCTTCATATATGTTTCGGCCACTTTAAGACAACACCAAAGCTTATGATTTTCTTCTATTTTTGGATGAAAACATATCAATTCCATTAGCCTAAACACAAATATAACCTTAGATTTTAAGGAAAAACTCATTAAAGCTAAGAATTAATCCATTGAAATTTTTGAAGAACTTTTGGTAAGTTAATGGTTTTGAGATTCTTTTGATTCAATTATATTTATATGATGTTCCTTGAT
>CANXYC010185793.1:0-10594 GCA_948193065.1 Aleurites moluccanus
AAAATTATTTCCCATCATTTCAAGACTAATGAACCAAAAATTGAGAATTAATTGATGCATGTGAGTTAGGAATTTATAGGGTATTACATTATACCCTCCTACAAATAAATTCGTCATTGAATTTAAATAAATACATACCTCACTGCTAGAATATGAATGGATATCTGCTCCTCATCTCTTGCTCACTCTCCCAAGTGCACTCCTCCATGGACTGATTCCTCAAAAGCACTTTGACCATCGGGATCTCCTTATTCCGTAGCTGTCTGACTTGTCGGTCAATAATCTCCACTAGAATCTCCTCATAAGATAAGTCATCACTGAGATCCACATCCTGAACCTCCAATATGTGCGATAGATTAGACACATACTTTCATAGTATAAAGACATGGAAAATCGGATGCACATGGCTCATACTAGGTGGAAAAGTCAATCTATAGGCCACATTACCAATCTTCTCAAGTATCTCAAATGGGCCTATAAACCTTGGTGATAACTTACCTCTCTTCCCAAATCTCATAATATCTCTCATCGGTGAGACCTTAAGGAAGACATGATCACCAACTGCAAAATGTACATCTTTTCCCTTCGGATCAGCATAACTCTTCTACCTACTGAAGGCAGTCCTCATCTGATCTCTGATCATAGGTACCTTTTTCCATAGTTTCTCTAATCAGCTCTGGCCCCTCTAGCTGCTTCTCTCCCAGCTCCACCCAACACACTGGAGATCTGCATTTTCTACCATATAGTGCTTCAAATGGAGCCATACCAATAGAAGAGTGATAGTTGTTGTTATAAGAGAACTCTATCAATGGCAGATAATAATCCCAGTTACCTTTGAAATCCAGAACACACAATCTCAATATATCCTCTAAAGTCTGAATTGTCCTCTCTGACTGCCCATCAGTCTGCGGATGGAAAGCAGTACTGAACCATAACTGGGTACCATAGCCTCCTGAAACTTATGCCAAAATCGTAAAGTGAACTGTGTACCCCTGTCTGAAATAATCATCAAAGGAACTCCATGAAGCCGCACAATCTTATCCACATATAATTGTGCGTACTGAGCTGCCGTATAGCTGGTCTTAACCTCTAGAAAATGAGCAGACTTCGTCAGATGGTCAACAATCACCCAAATAGAATCATAACCCCTCGAAGTCCCCGGTAGACCAACTATAAAATCCATAGTCACCTGTTCCCATTTCCACTCTGGCAATTCTATCTCCTGCAATAGCCCTGATGGCTTCTGATGCTGAAACTTAACTTGCTAACAGGCTAAGCATTTAGACACAAACTGAGCTACATCTTTCTTCATCCCTCACCACCAATAAACATCCCTTAGATCATGGTACATCTTAGTAATCCCTGGATGTACACTGTATGCTGAATAGTGAGCCTCTCTCATAATACGATCCCGTAGCCCATCAAAATTTGGTATATATATACGCCTCCCACATCTCAACACTCCATCATCTACTGTGAACTCTATCATCTTTCCACTCTGTACCTCTCCCTTGAGCTTCAATAGATAAGGATCCCTGTCCTGAGCCACTTTAATATCATTGAGTAACAGTGACTTCACCCGAAATTGGGCTATCAGAACCTGGTTCTGATCCTGGGAACCCAACTCTAACTCCACTCCCAAATCTGCTAACTCCCTCATCTCTCAGATCAATGGCCTCCTGCCAATCACAATATGAGCTAGACTGCCCATTGATTTCCTGCTCAGTGCATCAGCTACTACATTGGCCTTCCTCGGGTGATAAAGGATCTCGCAGTCATAATCCTTAAGTAGCTCCACCCATCTGCGCTACCGAAGATTTAGATCCTTCTGCTGAAATATATACTGTAAACTCTTATGATTAGTATATATCTCACTTTTCGATCCATACAAGTAATGTCTCCAAATCTTCAATGCAAAGATCACAACCGCCATCTCCAAATCAAGTGTCGGATAATTTGCTTCATACTTTTTAAATAGACGAGAAGCATAAGCAATTACCCTACCAATCTGCATTAGTACACATCCCAGACCAATCCGTGAAGCATCACAATATACAGTGAATTTCTCCCTCTCTACTGGTAATGCTAACACTGGAGCACTGGTAAGGCAATACTTCAAAGTCTGAAAGTTGCAGTCACACTCATCAGTCCATACATATCGCCCCTGTTTCCTCATCAATCTAGTCAATAGAGCTGCAATCCGAGAGAAATCCTTCACAAACCTCCTATAATATTCAGTCATACCTAGAAAACTGTGAACCTCTGAAACACTGGTAGGCTGGGGCCAATTAACAACCGCTTTGATCTTCTGAGGATCCACCTTAATCCCATCCTTGCATATTACATGCCCAAGGAAACACACTTCGGTTAGCCAGAACTACCATTTAGATAATTTAGCATACAACCGATGCTCCCGAAGTGTCTGCAACACAATCCTCAGATGCTCCACGTGCTCCTCCTCACTCCTGGAATAAATAAGTATGTCATCAATGAATACAATGACAAACTTATCCAAATATGACTTGAACACCCTATTCATCAGATCCATAAAAGTAGCTGGTGCATTGGTCAACCCGAACAAAAACTCACAATGTCTATACTGGGTTCTGAAAGTAGTCTTAGGTATATCACCCTTCTTAATCTTCAACTGGTGATACCCAGACCTCAGATCTATCTTCGAAAAATGGCTGGCACCCTGCAGCTGATCAAACAAGTCATCTATTCGTGGCAATGGATACTTGTTCTTCACTATGACTTTGTTCAGCTATCTATAGTCTATACACATCCTCAAAGAGCTATCTTTCTTCCTCACAAACATTACCGGTGCACCCCAAAGAGAACTGCTCGGTTTGATAAACCCTCTATCCAATAGCTCTTGTAACTGTATCTTCAATTCCTTCAGTTCTACTGGAGCCATTCTATATGGTGGAATAAATATAGGGTCAGTGCCTGCAAGCATCTCAATCTCAAACTCAATTTCTCTATCAGGGGGCAATCTTGGCAACTCATCAGGAAATACATCAGGAAACTTCTGAACTACCGGTATCTGATCCAATTGTACAGAAGACTTTTGTACATCTACTACATGTGCCAAATAGGCTGAATAGCCCTTCCCAATCATCCTTTTAGCCTGAATAGCAAAAACTAGATTAACTCGAAACTCCAGAATATCACCCTGAAACTCAAACTCTGGTTGCCCCTCAAGCTGAAATCTAACTCTTTTTCGATAATAGTCTATAACCGCCCGGTGCCTCGTCAACCCATCCATATCCAAGATCACATATAACTCTAGCACAGGCAACTCAATCAAATCAGCACGCAAGATGTTATCATCAATCTCAATAATGCAATCAGGGTAATAAAAATCCATATCAACACTAATACCCATAAGAGTGGCAATCATCAATGGCACATCTAACAATCTCCTCTCCTTATTCAATTTTGGTGCAAAATGTGGTGACACAAATGAATGAGTAGCACCCTGTCACACCCCAACTCCCATGGTGCAACAGTCCTAGGGCAAGGGTAGGCTTAAGGCCACCATAAACCCATAAAACACTCATATCCTGGATCTCATACACAATACATATCCACACCATATATAGTTATCATTATAAATATTAATTTCCATTATTCATGAAATATCCAATTGTACACTTACATTCATTATCATATGATTTCCTCTTGTTCCTTACCAATCAAAAGATACATCTCACATCAATAAGGAACAAGGGCAGCCCAATTACAACAATTTAGACATCAAAATAAATCACCCTCAACATCTAATTACGGAGCTCTAGAGTATACTCCTCATATATACAATACCATAATACAAACTAATGAATATTTATATATATACATATATTTGTATCTCAAAAGAATTACATAGAGTCTTCTTGGAGGAATGAATCAAGAAGCTCTGTCTTCTATATTAGCTCCCTCTAGAGCTACACTATCACCTGAAATCTACAGAAGAGGAGTGAGCCTTCAACTCAGTAAGATATAAATATGCAATTAAAGGTCAAAACAAAGGATCATGGATAAGGAATATCATAAGGTTATGCTTACAAGAACATAAGTGTTCACAATCGAATAACATTGTCAAATCGTATGATAGAACTGCAGAGTGCATCAGTAGCCTTGCTACCTTATCACAATAGAGCGTATCAGTAGCCTTGCTACCTTATCGTAAACATATGCTTGGCCAGGCATATGCCTAGAGCTCATGGTCCTCTCTAGGTGGAACACTGATAAGAACCCTATCAGCTAGGTTCCCAAAGTGCACGATGGACCAATGAATTTACTCTCATTGGGAAAAGCGTTCTATACATACACATATCATGGTTCATATAGCTTGGATTTCACAAGAAATAATATTGGTCGCAAGAACATCAACATATATACATGAAATCATTCATGATAACAATAGGTCTTATATGGTTTGGTCCAAGGAAGAACGACCAAGTCATTTTCACGTACATAATAATTACATGGGATAAATTTATCATTTGCTTGAGAATATCATGGAAATGTCAATATATGGTTACACAGTACAATATTTCGGAATAGAAAGATAAATTAAATGGATGTTATGAAGAATCGAACATTCAGCTTCAAGAAAACAGTGTGCATATGCCATGTTTGTACTTACTTCAAGAATTTTATCCTTGAATCTCTCTTAATCACTGGTACATTTAATAAATCTCCTCTAATTCCTTGAGTCCTCTTCTCCTATGACATTTCCCCAAATACTCAAAATTAGGGTTTCCTCAATTAATAATACATAATATGGTTCCTTATAATTTTCACTATCCTATAGTCTCTATTATTGTTTACTATCATTAATTTAATTCATCCCTTACAGAAAATCTGGAAATTTGAATATACTTACTATTCACGTCATTATTCATCAAATTTCATAATTTATGGTATCTTCCATATTACTCAAAATTAGTAGCCTTAATGCTCATAAAAAGTGCTATGCACTCATAATTAATTATTCTTAACTACCAGAGATATTAATCTAAAAGAAAAATGAAATTTGGAGAAATTATCTTATTTTCTCCAAAAATCAGTTCTAGAAGAATCCAAGCTTAAAAGGATGATCTAATGCCTTAAATGCGATAAATTAATGATCTAATGCATTAACTCCGAGTATTAATGCACTAGAAAACAAATGACATAGATTGGAGAGAGATAGGAGAAGAAATGAAGAGGAAAGAAAGAAAAGGGAAGAAGTTATCGTGAGAAAATGGCTACTGCTTCTCCCTTTAAATAAGCCACTGCCTCACTAATCCCACTTCGCCAATCTCTCTTTGCCAAACTCACTTCACTAAACTCTCTTCGCCAAACTCACTTCGCATAATTCCTCCTCGCAGAATTCTGCCTCGCCAATCCCACTTTGTATAATTCCTCCTCGTAGAATGCCACTTCAGCAATTCCGCCTCGCCAATCCCACTTTGCATAATTTATCCTCGCAGATTGCCACCTGGCCAATTTCGCCTCGCCAATCCCACTTCGCATAATTCCTCCTCGCAGAATGCCACTTCGGCAATTCCACCTCGCCAATCCCACTTCGCATAATTCCTCCTCACAGAATGCCACCTCGGCAATTCCGCCTCGCCAAATCCCACTTCGCATAATTCCTCCTCGTAGAATGCCACTTTGGCAATTTCGCCTTGCCAAATGCCATCTCGGTAAATGCCACTTCACCAATTTCCATCTCGATCAGCCTCTATCCATCTCGAAATTGAGGAGCCAGCTCGCACTACCTATATCTGCCGAGCTGGAAACCTTCCTCGCCAAATCACATTAAACCAGCTCGCAAATGAGCTACATGCATCTAGACTTTTCTCAGTCTCCACATCTCAGAATAAATAACAAACTCAAGCTTACTGCATTACATAAAGAACTAGACAAGTTCTGATCGAGAAAGCCTATCTCCTCACACTCACAGAATCTTACAATACTGATGTGCAAACTTATAGATAAGATATAAATCTATAACTCTTATGATTTACACTTTTCCAAATTATTCCTGCAAATAGAATTCTAAAATTTTCCAAAATATTAATCTATCCATAACATCTCAACAAACATGCAATAAAAAAAATTAAAAAAAATGTAACAAGTATTGCATACCTAAATCGAATAAGGCATCTGCAATCTCATTTTGAATCAAGATAGTACCTGTAACTTCATTGTCAGATCTCTGGGCCTCCTGGATGATAACTGCAAATACTCTGCTTTGGCCCCCTACCAGCAGGAGCCTGACTACTACTAGGAGCCTGTCCTCCCCTACCTCTGCCTCTGCCTGTAGCCTCTCTACCCATATTCTGACTCACTTGAATCACTGGCTGAGAATCTATGATAGATGGTTGCTGTTGCTCACCCCATAAAGGACATCTACTAATGAAGTGACACTGCTGACCACACTTCAAATAGTCACCTGACTGTAACCGGCACTCCCCTTCGTGCCTCCGACCATAAAACCCACAAATAGGAATGTAGGGTGCCTGAGTAGCTGGTCTCAAAGAACCCTGAGAATAAGCAAGTGTAGACCATACCACTAGTGGTCCCCTACTCTAAACTCTCCTCCTCTGACTACCACCTGATGATCTCTACTCAAATCATGGCACTGGCTCTACCTGTCTAGGATGGGAGCTGCTCTCCCCCCTCCTAACTTTTGATCCTGGACACCCTTTCCTCTTCTGGTCCCTCTTAGCCCTATCAGTCTTGTATTTCTCCTCCATTTATGTAGCCTTGTCAATCACTGTAGTCAATGAAGTGAACTCTATAGCCAACAAAAAATTTAGGAGTGCAGCATGAAGACCCCTCCAAAACCTACTAATCAAATCAGTCTCGGTAGGTACAAATATGAGTAGCATATCTACTCAACTGAATAAACTCCTCCATATACTCCTTCATTGATCTGTCCCCCTCCTCTAACTGCTCGAATTTGATCAAGTTACGGGTCTTCACCCCCTCAGTAATAAATTCGTCAATCAAACCCTGTCTAAACTCTGCCCATGTAGGTGGCTGCTCACCATAAAGCCTGAGCTCCATCCTCCTCGAGAACCAGGTCCATGCCTTACCCTTAAATAACAACCCAACCAACTCCACTGCTCTTAACTCAGAACATGGTAGTCTCCTCACTACCTTCTCCACCTCCTCTAAGAAATCTACGGGATCGGTACCTCTGTCTCCTCTAAACTCAGGTAGGTTTAGCTTCAGAAAGCTAAACATCAATACTCCACCCTCCTCTATCACTCCTCGGCCTCCCTGTATAGCTGGCTCCCTTTGAGCCCCAACTGGCTGCACAGGAGCCGGTGCCACTGGAACTACCTCTGGTACTATAGGTGGAGGCACTACTGCTGGAGTTGGTGGTGGCGGTACCTGCTGTCGCTCTCGCCTCATCTCAACCATCTCTCTCCGTAACTCCAATAAACCCCACATCATCTCCACTCTCCAGGGGTCATCGCCCCTCTATGCATACTCTGTAGTCCATCAAAATCTAGACGAACCCTCTGATACTGCAATCTCTCTAACCAGTGACTCATTAGAGGCAACCTCTGCCTCCCTGGTATCTCTGTCTCTGTCGTCGGACATCTCTATAATATGTCGGGAAAAATGAAATCAGTCTAAAAAAATGACAGAAACACAGAATAATAACATATAACAGATGATAACAGCAAAGGACAACAAAGGAAATCCTATGCTTCATGGTATACTTAATTCTACCCCATTATGTACTTAGTCACCATTCCTTTGTAATTCGGGTACTATTCATCTGTAACCTAGATTCCATTCTCTGTAAACCTAGATCTTCAATGTCTGTAACCTAGAGCTCTGATACCACCTCTGTCAAGACCGTTTTTGGATCGCAACGGTCCTAGGGCACAGGAGATGCCAATAGCAACTGGCACCCGTAGAACCCAGTATGCACAATCTATAAACCATAATATATTATTCATTTTAATTAGTTATCATCCATTCTGTTATTCTGTAACTCATTATGTAATTCACTGCAAATGGCTGTATCAATTCACATATTATATAATATCATCATCAGATATCTCATAATATCGTCATAACATATATACATGTTCATCTCCTAGCTAACCCATACATATCCTATGGAGCAACTAGATAATGAACACTAAAATACATAAATACATAAAATATACATCAATGATTGTAGCAGAAATCCTCGGATGATAGACGACGGGATTCTGCCGTCTACTCCTCTTCTGAAATGGTTAAACAATGAAAAGGTGAGTATAGATGATACTCAGTGAATCTATATGCATCATTAATAAAATATAGGTTGAAACAATGATATACACATGATAAGGAATAATGGTACACTAACAATCATGTAGGTTTACAGAATCAAAATCAGAAATCAATAGGAATATCAATGGTCATATCAAGTCATGGAATCATATGGTAAGACAGAGATAGGGCCCTGAAACACATAAACTATGTGTAATCACACAGTCGATCACATATCAAGTAGGCATAAGACTGATCAGGTCCTATGGACGGGACTAATAACCCTTCCCAGCTAAGGCATCAATATCAATGTGCATATTATCGACAGTATATACCCACTACCCTGTCGGAGCGGCAACTCTGTCAAATCATATTTAGTTCAATATAAAGGGATAACATGTCAATAGACACCATTATGCAATAATGGTATCATCACTGTCAATATAATCAATATCTTTCAAATCATATGGTATTCGAATCAAAGGCATTGCAAGATACAATATACAAGCAAGGTAAACAACAAAGATATGGAACAAAAGTTAGTTAGGCAAGGAAAATCGGCGGGCCAATTGGCATGCCAACATCGCTGGCGACAATGGCATTCAAATGGTAGGCCTATGGAATACAAAACAGTAGGCCAAAGGCAAAATAACTAGGCATTTTCACAAACACTTGGTGGGCATTATGAAATGGACAAATTGGCATGGTTATGATGCAATTCCAACATTGCCCCATTATTCAACAATCAACTCACAACTAAGGAAATACAATAGGCAATAGATATACAATAATAAACATTATTTAAAGGATCAAATAGGCTTACAAAACATGAAGAAAAACAAAGCAAAAACAATGGAATGAATAGTGATCAAGGGTTCGGCCAAGAATGGGCTTCCAAGGTAGGTTTCCAATTTCAATTCCAATGCAATATACATGTTAAATGATGCAATATAGACTCACCCAATGCTTCAAATCACTTTGAACAAGACAATTCCAACTCAATTCACCAAATGAGCTCTAAAGCACACCTTTGTCAAATCTTCAAATCTACATTAAACCAGCCATCAATTAGTTACCTATTCATATCCAATTAACATATTCTAATATCAATTAACAAAATCTAACACTAAATCATCAAACCCTTTCTTACAACTTCAATATAGCTAGGAAATTTAGGTATTTCTACAAATTTGCATCAATTAATGCAATCTAACTACAAACCCATCAAATTAAACCTAAATAACATCTAAATAAACTATTAAAACCAACAAAACACATTCTTACTGTCACACTCCATCACCACCGGTGCGACGGTCCTAGGGCAAGGGTAGGGATAAGGCCACCATAACCCGTAAAACCCTCAACTAAACCTGTCTCATACATAATAGCATACACTTATTCAATGCAAAACATCATATTTCATAAATTATTGTTTTATATCATATCATCTCCACTTGTTCCCCACCGATCAAAAGACAGTTCTTACATCAATATGGAACAAAGAAAAATCTACAAATGCCATCCATGGCAACAAAATCAACCATTAATATCTATCTACGGAGCACTAAGAGAGTACTTCTCTATGAATAAATACATTCAAGCTTCTTGTGAAGAAGAAATCAAGAAGCACTATCCTCTAGATTAGCTCTCTCTCGAGCTACACTAGCACCTGAAACCACAGAAGAGGAATGAACCTTCAACTCAATAAGATATGAACTACATAATGCATTAGGTAAATCAAGAATCTGAGTATCAAATCATGAACATATATATATACTTGGCGTGGAAGAATTTTAAGCTTATATTTGAAGAAGAATATGAGTGCTTATAACATATAGCACTATCAAATCATATCATAGATCAAATCATGATTCTCATTTAGAACATAAGAATGCCTACAAAGGATGGCATTATCAAATCACATATAAGATAGAACTAATATCATATCATACGTATTAGTAGCCTTGCTACCTTAACGTGTATATATGCTTACACGGGCATATGCCTAGAGCTCATGGCCCCCTCTAAGTGAAACACTGATAAAAATCCTATCAGCTGGGCTCCCATTGTGCACAAGGACCAATGAATTTACTCTCATTGGGAAAATCATTCTATACTTATGTATATCATAGGTCATCATAATAAGATATTCTCAACAATTCAGATTTGGTCAAGAGATCATTTATCATGCATATCAAAGGCTTGTTCATGATCTTGGTCCAAGAAAGATAACCAAGTCATTTTTATACATTAAGTGTTTACATGAAGGAGGTAATCCAATAAAGGTTTCATATCATAAAGAATATACATGAATATTTAA
>CANXYC010185855.1:0-11999 GCA_948193065.1 Aleurites moluccanus
AGCATTAAAATAAAGAATCAAAACATGATAAATTGGGCATAAAATCAACCCTCCTTCGTGAGAAGGAAGAACTGCGTGGGTTTTGATTCCCATTCGACGGGATACGCAGGCAAGCTGTATGAAAGCTTCAAATCCAAAAAACGACAAAACCATCTCTTTTCTCTTAATTATTTGTTTAACTTTATTTGTTGTACATATTATTTGGGGAATGTGTGATCAACCTAGAACCCATAAGGGATAGAGTTGATATCCCCTATTTTTGAGGTATTTAAAATGTAATAATTCACTTTTATCGCTTTTCTTTTAATTGCTTAACTTGATTATATTGTTCATCCATTTATTTACTTGTTCATCCATCCTATATGTCATTTCTTTAATTCTTCATGAAAATCATTTTAAATCAAGGTTAAAATTAAAAGCCAAGTTCAACCGAAAACCTAGTCCCCGAATCCTCTTTGGTTTCAAGGACTAGTTCACTTTTTTCCTTTGGGATAAGATTGGAGTCAAAATGGGTTTTTACCTTAAATTTTCCCTACAAAAATAACTTAAGGCGGCGACTTCAAAAACATCAAAATCATTTTCAAATAAAAGGCTCTAAGCTCGTCTCCTCCATGAGAAATTGCCTCTACATGAGCGCTTCGATGCCCTAATGCTCTCTCTTTTCCTCTCAAAAGAGGGCGGGCCCGGACGGTGGCGCTCGGGCGAGGCCTCACACCAGGTAAGGATAATGTTGTGGCTAATGCCTTGAGCATAAACTCAATAGGAAGCTTAGCCCATATTACAGTTGCATGGAGACCATTAATCAGGGAAATGAAAGAGTTGCTTAAAATGGGAGTACAGTTTGAATTAGTGACCCAGGATCAAAATCAAGCTTTGATAGCCCAGTTTTATGTGAAGCTAACGTTAATTGATGAAATTAAAGCAGCACATGACAAATAAGCTACTAAAGTTGAAAGAAGATGTTCAAGCTGGAAAAGTTCATGAGTTTACTGTTGATGATAGGGTGTTGAAATGTAGAAAATGATTGTATGTGCCAGATGTGGAAGGGCATAAAAAGCAAATTATTAAAGAAATGCACTATGCACTCTATAGTGTTCATCCTGGAGTGATAAAGATGTATCATGATTTGAAAGAACACTATTGATGGCCTAACTTGAAAAGGGATGTGGCTCAATTTGTTTCCACTTGTTTAGCCTGTCAGCAAGTTAAATTTGAACACCATAAGCCATTAGGACTGTTACATGAGATAGAATTACCAAAGTGGAAATGGGAACGGGTAACCAAGGACTTTGTGGTTGGTTTACCTAGAACTTCACAGGGGTATGACTCCATCTAGGTAATAGTTGATCGGTTAACTAAGACTACTCACTTCCTAGAAGTGAAAAAAAAAAAGTTATGCAGCTGCCCAATATGCTCAATAGTATGTTGGCAAGATAGTATGGCTTCATGGAGTACCATTGACTATTATCTCAGATAGATGGACTCAATTTACTTCACGGTTCTGACAGAAATTCCAAGAGGCATTGGGTACTCAGTTAAATTTCAGTATAACATTTCATCCATAGACAGATGGGCAGTTAGAATGTACTATTCATATTCTAGAAGATATACTTCGGCTATGTTTGCTGGATTTTAAAGTGAGCTAGGATCAATACTTACCTCTAATTGAATTTTTCTACAACAATAGTTATCATTCAACTATTGGCATGGCGCCATATAAGGCATTGTATAGTTGGTGTCACGTCCCAATTTTGGAACATAATGGTCCTAAGATGTGGGAACAACTTAAGGCTACCAATACCCATAGAACCCCTACTTTTGACTAATTATCATTCCCTATTATCACTGTCTTACAATCAATATCGTCAACTTATCAGTCCTAATAATGTTGTACTTATCACCTCATTTTATTTATCAGTTATCATTACTGGATTTCATCATTTCATAATTCATCATATACTTTGGATAACAATAATATCTATTATGATACAATATTTTATACATCACTAGTCCATCTATATACAATACTATGGAGCTTATATAAATACAAAAAAAAAAAGTATAAGTCTTGACATTTACACTGTAAAATATAGTCTAGTCCCAGCTAAAGAAGGAAATCTGGAAACCCCCCTACTCATGACCTGAAAATCTTAAACCACTAAAAGGGTGAGTCTAAAAATACTCAGTGAGTCAAATATATATTACCATACATTCTGATTAGGTAGATAACAAATATTCAGGAAATAGTCAATAACTGGCTGAATAGATGAACAATAGAAAATCAAATGGTATATTTAGTAAATAATGAATAGTTTCATAGTTAGCACACCAAAAGCCCAAATCAAAGGAAGTGGATTTGGATATCAATTAAGGATGTATGAACACAATAATGGAGCAAAGTACTCAATAATGGTCATGGTTGAACAATCACTCTGAATAGAAAGATCAAATAAAATCAATAAGCCAATGGAATAATATAAACATATAGATATAATAGATAATAAGCCTTTAATGCATATCCATTTTCATTACTACCAATAGAATTATATAAGGCAGACCAATACCTTATAGCTAGGACTTATCCCATACAAGAAAGGGATACAATGTTCATTGTGTACAATTCCGATGGTACTTACCCACTACCCTTTCGGTAAAATAGCTTTGTCATATTAATGCATATAAAGATAGAAAGAACTCATATCAAGTGCCAAATGGCCAATGAAAATAATATGGTACAATAACATTCTCAATGAACTCATATGGGTACCAAAAGGCCAATAAAAATATTATAGTTTAATAACACTTTCAATGCACTCATTAGTTTTCTTTCATTCAATCAATATCAATATGGTTCAGTGAGCAAGTCTTAGGATCATCAAATAACAAGTAAAATAGCATAGAACTAAAATTTGAGCTAGGTACAAAAGTTGTCAAAAAGGGTCAATTGCGCTGATGAGAAAGCTAGTCACTCGCGCTAGCGACAATGGCATTCAGTTGATAGGCTTATGAAATTTACAAAGGGCATTTCATCGAACACTTGATATGCAACTTTCAAGCGTCATTTTGGTAGGGTTAAAGGGTATGTTTAACAAATCTTGGGTTTCATAAATCAAGTCCAGACAATGCTCATTTCAAGGGATATTTCAAACCATATTTCAATTCAAGGAAAGTGAATCATTTCAAGGCTTGAAGATCAATGAAATTTCAAAGGAAATTCAATAATGTCATTTCGTCAAAGGGCTGCAATTCTTCAAATTATTTTTCTTAATTTTAAATAAAGGTTTATTCATATATAACAATATATAAAGGACTCACCTAAATTGTCAGCTCATTCAAAAACTCCTTAAAACTCCAAGTTGCCAAATTAGGCTCACATATTTACTTGTTAGACAGCCTGAGCAGTATGCAATAAACTAATCATTTACCATAGTAAATAATGTCATATTAATCTAAAAATTTTATGAGACCTATATAACATATGTATTAAGTTCTATATTAAATTTCATCCAAAATAAATTTCATTTTCCCTATGAATTAAATTAATTATAGTAGCTATAATATTATATTTTACATAAAATTTCTCTCTGGCAGCCTTGACTTTATTACATATATCTATAGCTACAAGTATCAAATTATTTTAATTCTTTATTTTTATTAAACTAGACATATGAGACTATAATTTTCAGCTATATTTTTTTTTCTTTTCTTGAACTTCTATAAACAATGGTAGTAAGAGAAATTTATTAATTAATCATATTTTCCTTTCTACTCCACTAAAAAATTTTCGTTCGGATGAAAGAATGAGCATACCCAATCACCGAATTACTGTTTAGCTTCGCTTTGCATATACCGAAAAGGTATTGATGCGGGAAAATAGTGGATTTCATTATTTATTATTTATTTTCTTTTTCTTTTTTTGACACCTAATATTTGCATTACCGCTATTTTTCTGGTGCTCAAATTCCCTTACTTAGATCATGTTTAGGCCACGTTTTTGACATTATTAATTTATAGCTAGAATTTTTACTTAATTCTCAATATTATTAATTCTAAAAATTTTAAGATTTAGGATGCATTAAACCCTAAATTACTTTTTCAAAACTCATAAGAATTAAGGCCATCAAATCTAATTATAAAGAAAAATTGAGATTAGAAAATTAATTATAAAGAAAAATTGAGATTAGAAATTTCAAAATAAATTCTAAAATAAATTCACAGCAAAGATTAAAGAAAACTAAGAATTTATTGATTAATTCAAAAGGAAAATTATTGTAAACATAATAAAATAAATAAACGCTAATAAAAAAATTTGGAGCAAAATTAAAATTCCATAAATTAAAAGAAATACGTTACAAATTATATTTGGGTTGCCTCTCAATCAGTGCTTCTTTAACGTCATTAGCTAGACGTTGATCCGATCTTACTGAGCATCCTCCAATTGACAAATTGAGGCTTTTTCAATGACATCTCCTTCAAAATAGGCTTTCAGGCGTTGCCCGTTCACCGTGAATAGTCTTTCTTCCCCTTTTTGAATTTCAATAGCTCGATTGGGATAAATTTGTCACCTGGAATGGTCTGGACCATCTTGACTTCAGCTTACTTGGATAAAATTTCCAACGTGAGTTAAAAAGTAAAACTTTTTTACCCACTTCGAACTTCCTATCCCTTATGAATTTGTCATCGCATTTTTTTGTTCGATCTTTATAAATTTTGGCATTTTCATAGGCTTCATTTGTCAGCTCCTCCAACTCACTTATTTGGAGCAATCTTTTAAATCCCACAACCTTTAAATCCATGTTCAACTTCTTTATATCCCAAAATGCCTTGTGGTCAAGTTCAATGGGTAAATGGCACATTTTCCCAAAAACCAACCTATAGGGTGACATTCCTATATGTAATACCCTAGAAAGTTCTAACATATGCATGATTTAGTTCTCAGTATATGGTTCCAAAATCTTGAAATTATGGAAAATAATTTTAGAGACACAGTTAGAAAGCAAACTAGTTACTTTTTCGGAAATCGACGGTGTCGGGAACAATGCCGAGAAATTAACAGTCCGATCAATTTCTGAATTTCTGAATTGGACCAGGGGTTAAAAGATCACCATAATGTATTTATAATTTTGGTAAAAAGAAAGAAGTGAAAATCATTTAGGAACACTAAAAAAGTAACCAATGGAAAAATTGTAAATAAATGGAACTTTAAGGTGAATAATCGAAATTGGTCCGTCGGAGTTACAAAATGACTCTGAAACTATTTTTATAAATAAGTATAAATTAAAATAAGCTTATTGACTCTGCACATTGAAATTCAAATCCCGACAGAATTGCCAGAATAAATTACAGAAGAATTTGGGGTCAAAGTGTAACTTGTGGAAGTTTGAGGATTAAGTTGTAATTTGCCAATAGATTTTTGTATTTAACCAACACTTAGAATCATTTCCTATCATCTTCTTCTTTGCTTCATCTTGGCTGAACCACTTCCATTGCTTCCTCTCCATTTCTTCTTCAATTTTTCATCAAATTTTGTAAAGAAAAATCATAGGAAATTGGAGTCTAAACCTAGTTCTATCATCACCCATCATTGATTTGATAGGAAAGTGAAAGAAAACTAAGGATTGTTGGCCTAAAGGGATTCGGCTCCATCACTCATCCAAGGCAATCAATTAATTTATTTGATTTTATGGTTTAGTTAGATGATATTTAGGTTGAATTTAATGGGTTTTAGGTTAGATTGCATCAATTGATGCAAAATGATGGAAATGCCTAATTTTTCCTAACCTAATTGAAGTTGTTTGTCTTAGCTATGTCAATTAGTGTTAGTTAATGTTAATTGATATTAGAATATAGTAATTGGTAGTTAATATATAACTAATTAGTAATTAATTTGATGTAGAACACAAGATTTGGCAAGGTTGCCCTATTTGGCTCCATTGGTGAATTGTGGTGGAATTGAATTTTCCAAAGCAATTTGGAAGCTTAGATGAGTCTTATATGCATCTTTTAACATGCCTATGGTGTTACAATTGAAATTGGAAACCTTGTATGAAATCCTTGTTTTGGCCGAATTGAAGTTACTATTCACATGCCTTGATTTTTCTTGATTTTTGTCTTGAATTGCCTAGCCATTTTGATCCATTTGATGTTGTTTAATCTTGTTTATTTGATACTTATTGTATTGTTGCAAATGTGGTTTGTTGTTGATTCAAATGGGCAAGCCAAATTTGTACCATAACCTAACCAATTGGCTTGCCATTGTATGCCCACTAACTGTTTGTGAAAATGCCTAGTTCATTTTGTCTTTGGTCTATTGTTTGCATTCCATAGGCCTACCATTTGAATGCCATTATCGCCAGCGACATTGGTACACCAATTGGCCTACCGTTTTCCTTTATCGAGTCAACTTTTGTTCCATGTCCTTGTTGACTATCAAATCACTTGTTATTGTTCACATGCCATCTATTACTATGCCACTGATTCTATTGATAACTGATTGTTTGATATTGAGCTTATTGATATAGAGGATGCCATTATTGCATAATGGTATCCATTGATATGTTGTTTCCTTATATTGATCTGAATGTGGCTAAATATAGCTTCTGCTCTGACAGGGTAGTGGGAAAATACTATCGGCGATGTACACATTATATTATTGGTGCCCTAGCTAGGAGGGGTTATGGTCCTGGCCATAAGACCTGATCAGTCTTATACTCATTGATACTAATATGCTACTAGAGACTGTATGTTCGCATATAGTCCATACTAATTCTACTGGAGATTATATGATTTCATACAGTCCATCCCTGTATCTATCTTTCCATATGACATCAAGCCTATGCTATGTTCTTTGACTATTTTGTAACCAGTTACTGATTCTATATATTTTTATCTTGACCTATTGACTCCATTGTTTCATTATTACCTATTGATTATTTGATGATGCATATAGATTCACTGAGTATCTTATATACTCATCTTTTCTTTGTTTACCGATTTCAGGAGAGGAGTAGATTGCAGAATTCTATCGTCTATCATCTGGGATTTCTGTTAGCTGTTTTTGATGTATATATTATGATTTTGTATTATTTTTTATGTTCATAATCTAGCTACTCCATGGGGTATGTATGGGTTAGCTAGGAAATGAACATGTATATATTTATATATCTGATGATATTTGAAGATATATGATGAGTATATGGTATACTAGTATGACAGTGTCACGACCTGGTTTCCCAGACCATGACGATCATAGAGCACGAGAAATGCCAATGGCGACCGGCACCCGTAGAACCTAGTATCACATGCACAATCTATAAACCTCAATATATTATTCATTATTAATTAGTTACCATTCATTCTGTTAATTTATCACGCATTCTGTAATCATTCTACAATTAGCTGTAATCATCACAATATCATATCATGCATCATCATATAACATCATCAATAATAATATCATCATCATATATATGTTCATCTCCTAGCTAACCCATACATACCCATGGAGCAGCTAGATAATAAATACCAAAAATAATATAATACAAAATAGAATATATACATTAGAAACTGTAGTAGAAATCCACAGAGAAATAAACGTCGGGATTTTACAATCTACTCCTCTCCTGAAATGGGTAAACAAATAAAATGGTGAGTATAGATGATACTCATTGAATTTACATGCATCACAATAAATAATAAGCTATAACAATGGTATACACATGTTAAGGAATAATGGTATAGTATCAATCGGTTAAGTTACAGAATCAATATCAGATGTCAATAGGAATAACAATGGTCATATCCAATCAAGGAGTCATATGGTAAGATAGACAGAGGGCCATGAAACACGTAGACCATGTATAATTACACAGTCAATCACATATCACATAGGCATAAGATTGATCAGGTCCAATGGTTGTCGGTGAGGGAGCTCTGTCAAACTACATTTAGATTAATAGAAATAGTTAACATGTCAATAGATACCATTATGCAACAATGGTACCATCAATATCAATATGATCAATATCTTTCAAATCAAATATCATATGAATCAATGGCATAGCAGAATACAATATATACACAAGGATAAAGGTTATGGTAAACAACAAAGGTATCGAACAAAAGTTGGTTCGATGGCGGAAAACGGTAGGTCAATTGGTATGCCAACGTCGCTGGTGACAATGGCATTCAATTGGTAGGCCTATGGCATATAAACAAATATGCCAATGGCAAATGAACTAGGCATTTCATCGAACACTTGGTGGGCAGACAATGGCAAGCCAATAGGTTAGGTTATGGTTCTAATTTTACTTGCTCATTCAAATTAACAACAAACCAAATTGCAACAATAAGATAGGTATCAAAGAAACAAGATTAAACATCATAAAAATAGGTCAAATTGGCTAAGGAAAATCAAGCAAAAACCAAGCAAATCTAAGGCAATGAATAGTAAAATAGGGTTCGACCACTAAGGTTATTTTTTCATAGGTTTCAATTCAATAATTCAATGATATAAAGATGTCAAATGATGTAATGTAAACTCACCTAATGCTTCAAATCTCCTTTACATAAGCCAATTCCACCAGTTTCTCCAAATAGCCAATTTAGGTTACTTTGAAAATCACCTTTGTCAAATCTCCAATTCTACATCAACTTATCCATCAATTAGTTATCCATTCACATCCAATTAGCTAATTCTACCATCAATTAACAAAACCTAACACTAATTCAACAAGTCATTCCATACAACTTCAAATTACCAAACCAATTTAGGGATTTCTATAAAATTGGATAAATTGGTGCAAATTAACTACAAACCCATTCAATTGAACCTAAATAACACCTAAATAATCAATCAAACTAAACAAAATAATTCTTTACCTCAACTTCACTAAATGGCCGAATTCTTCCTTGAAATCCTTTACTCCTCCAAGCAATCTAATGATATAAATGAAGAAAGTTTAGTTGATTTGTTACTTTTCTATCAACTTTCCTTAGAAATCTATAAGAAAGATGAAGAAATGGAAGAAGAAATGGCACGAAATAAGTTTGGCCAAACATAAGAAGAAGAAAGGAAATGGTGATCCAAAAATGGCTAAGCAAAAATATAAGAAAATCAAATGGCAAATTATAACGAAACCCTCAAACATTTATCCTTTACACTTTTGGTCCAAAATCTTCTGGAATTTATTCTGTCAATTCTATCTGGAATTAGATATCAAAGTGGGGAGTCAATAAACTTATTTTAATTTATACTTATGTATAAAAATGATTCTGGAGTCATTTTGTAACCCCGACTGATCAATTTTCACTATTCACCTTAAACTTCTATTTATTTACAAAAAAGCCATTACTTACTTTTTCAGTGTTCCTAAATGATTTTCACTTCTTTCTTTTTACCAAAATTAAACATAAATTATGGTCATCTTTTACCCTCAGATCAACTTCAGAAATTCTTCCATTGACCATACTGCTAATTTCTCGGCAGTGTTCCTGACACCGCCACTTTTCCGAAAAGTTTTAAGCTCGCTTTCTAACTGTGTCTCTAAAACTATTTCCCATTATTTCAAGACTAATGAACCACATACTGAGAATTAATTCATGCATGATAGTTATAACTTTCTAGGGTATTACATTCTACCCCCTTACAAATTAATTTGTCCTCGAATTTAAATAAAAACATACCTTAGTGCTGGAACTGGGATGAATATCTTTTCCTCATCTCCTGTTCGCTCTCCCATGTGCACTCTTCCATAGACTAGTTCCTCCATAGCACTTTTACCATCTGGATCTCCTTGTTTCGTAGCTTTCTGACTTGTCGATTAATAATCTCCATTGGAATCTCCTCGTATGACAAGTCATCACTGAGATCCACATCCTGAACCTCCAAAATGTGCTATGGATCTGATACATACTTCTGCAGCATAGATATATGAAAAATTGAATGTACGTGGCTCATACTGGGTGGAAGATCCAATCTATAGACCACACTACCAATCTTCTCGAGAATCTCAAATGGGCCTATAAACCTTGGTGATAACTTACCCCTCTTCCCAAATCTCATCACATCTCTCATCGATGAGACCTTAAGGAAGACATGATCACCAACTACAAAATATACATCCTTTCTCTTCGGGTTAGCATAACTCTTCTGCCTACTGAAGGCAGTCCTCATCCGCTCTTTGATCATAAGAACCTTTTCCATCGTCTCTCTGATCAATTTTGGTCCCTCTAGTTGCTTCTCTCCCTGCTCCACCCAACACACTAGAGATCTGCACTTTCTACCATTTAGTGCTTCAAATGGAGCCATACCAATAGAAGAGTGATAACTATTATTGTAGGAGAACTCTATCAACGGCAGATAATAATCCCAGTTACCTTTGAAATCCAGAACACATAATCTCAACATATCCTCCAATGTCCAGATCGTCCTCTCCGACTGCCCATCAGTCTATGGATGGAAAGCAGTACTAAACTGTAACTGGGTACCCATAGCCTCCTGAAACTTCTGCCAAAACTGAGATGTAAACTGTGTACCTCTATCACATATGATCACCAAAGGAACTCTATGAAGTCACATAATCTTATCCACATACAACTGTGCGTACTGAGCTGCCATATAGCTGGTCTTTACCTCCAGAAAATGAGCAAACTTCGTTAACTGGTCAATAATCACCAAATAGAATCATAACCTCTCGATGTCCTCGGTATACCAACTATAAAATCCATAGTTACCTATTCCCATTTCCACTTTGGCAACTCAATCTCCTGAAGTAGCCCTGATGGCTTTTAATGCTCGAACTTAACCTGCTGGCAGGCTAAGCATTTAGACACAAACTGAGCTACATCTTTCTTCATCCCTGGCCACCAATAAACATCTCTCCGATCATGGTACATCTTTGTAATCCCTAGATGTATACTGTATGTAGAGTAGTGTGCCTCTCGCATAATCCGATCTCGTAGCTCATCATAATCCAATACACATATGCGTCTCCCACATCTTAATACCCCATCCTCTACTGAAAACTCTGTCATCCTCCCATTTTGTACCTCTCTCTTAAGCTTTAGTAGATAAGTATCTATAACACCTCATCCTTGCTTGAACCTATCCTTTATAGAGATCTTCAGGGAGAGATTTTTGATTTCTTTATATTATGTTGTTAATATGTATTTATGCATGAAATTGATAATTATGCATGTTATTTGAATTAGTTTTAGGCATAGGAATAGTCCAGAGGCTGCTAGGACTTAATCGGGAAATTTTGAGTTTTTGGTGAACTGGAGGCAAAATGGTCATTTTTCGCCCGTTGGAATTTTATGGATTTAATATCATATTTAAAGAGAGAAAATAATTTAAAGAGAGAAAATAATTTAAAGAATTAAAAATGGCCTTATTTTATTTATTTGAGCAGTAGTTTAAGAAATAATTTCGGTTGAAAAATTGTTATCGGCTCATTGCGCGATTTCGGTGTTTCGATTGCACTAGGGGTATTTTGGTCATTTCCTTTATAATAAGGAGTTATTAAGTGTGTGTAACCTTATGCTATTAGTTTAGGCTTGATTAAATATGACCGTTGGATCAAATGATTAAAAATTGGATGGTTAGATGAGTAGGTTGCAAAGTTACTATCCTAAGCTCAATGTATGGGATTATTACTTTAGGTTTTGGATTTAGTGTGTTAAATGTATGTGTAACCTATCTAAGTTGACTTTGGATGAACCAATAGGATTAAAGTAAGAAGAATGGATGGTTGGATGGCTAGGTTTCACCAAAATTATCATAGAACCTAAACCATTGGATTATGTCTTATTGGTTGGATAAAAATTGCCTACCAACACATTTGTCTTCTTCTTCCTTAAACCAATTTCAGCCATAACCATCTCCTTCTTTCATTCTTTGGTTTGGCCACACCTTGAATTCCCATTCCTTAATATTTTATTTCAATTTTTGATACAAATAGATAATATCCATCATCCTAAATACCATTCCAACCTTTAAA
>CANXYC010186186.1:0-39301 GCA_948193065.1 Aleurites moluccanus
ATTGCAAAATTATAATTTAGTCCCCCGATCACCAAAAATTCCAAACTTACCCGATTAAGTCCTAACTGACTTCAAAACAATTCTAGGCCTAAAAATTAGGTCATATAACATGCATAAATATAATTCCATGCATACACATATCATATAAACATGCCATAAAGAAAGAAAAAATAATTTTCCTAAAGGTCCCTATAAGGGTTTAAGCTAAGGTGTTACATACAGCTCCAGTATTAGCATTACCATCGGGCATCGGTGGATTCACTGTTTTTGGTGATGCTTCATGAGTGGGACTTGGATGCGTGTTAATGCAGCATGGGAAGGTGATTGCTTATGCATCCAGATAGTTGAAGAGGCATGAAATGAATTATCCCACATATGACTTAGAAATGGCAGCAGTGGTCTTTTCTTTGAAAATTTGGAGGCATTACTTATATGGTGAAAAATGTGAGATCTTCACAAATCATGAAAGCCTTTAATATATTTTGAAGCAGAAAGATTTGAAGTGGTAGAGGCGATGGTTTAAATTGGTGAAAGATTATGATTGCCAGATCCTCTATCACCTCGGTAAAGCAAATATAGTGGCAGATGCTCTAAGCCCGAAGTCAATGGGCAGTTTATCACATAGAGCTGTAGAAATGAGACTATTGACCAAGCAATTGAAAGAATTATTTCATATGGGGGTTCAGTTTGAAGTCACTAATTCACAAGCTGTATTTGCACATTTCCAAGTGAGGCCAAAGTTGATTGATGAAATAGAAGCCACTCAAGACAAAGACATGTATCTGATGAAATTAAGAGAAGGAATAGAGAAAGGCAAAGATAATGGGGAAAGCTCCTAATTTTCTATTAGAAAAAGGGGTGTTGAAATTGGGAAATCGATGGTGTGTACCTAATATGGATAATCTCAGAGAGAGAGAGTTATGCAAGAGATTCATCATTCTACTTATAGTGTATATACTAGAGCAACAAATATCTATCATGATTTAAAGAGACATTATTTATGGCCAGGGTTAAAGGGAGATGTTGCTAAGTATGTGTCTACTTGCTTAGCTTACCAGCAAGTGAAATTTGACCATCAGAAGCCTTCAAGGTTATTGCAAGAAATTGAATTGCCAGAGTGGAAGTGGAAACAGGTGACTATAGATTTCGTGGTTAGTTTAACATAGACTGTAAAGGGATATGATTCTATTTGGGTTATAGTTGATCGGCTTACGAAATCAACCCATTTTCTTGAAATAAAAACAACCTATTCAGCAGCTCAGTATGCCCAGTTGTATATTGACAAAATAGTGAGATTGCATGGAGTGCCATTATCCATCATTTTAGATAGAGGTACTCAATTCACTTCCTGGTTCTGACATAAATTTCAAGAGGCGCTGGTTACACAGTTGAATTTATGCACTGTATTTCATCCCCAGACAAATGGGCAGATGGAGAGAACCATCCAGACATTGGAATACATATTGAGGTAATGTATTCTAGATTTTGGAGGCAATTGGGATAGGTATTTACCATTGGTGGAGTTCGCTTACAATAACAGTTATTATTCCACCATCGGTATGGCACCATATGAAGCTTTATATGGTAGAAAATGTTGCTCACCATTGTATTGGGTAGAAACTGAAGAAAAGGATATTGAAGGCCCTGAATTGATCTAGGAAACCATTAAGAAGGTACCAATTATCAGAGAGCGAATGAAAACAACTTTTAGTCGACAAAAAAGCTATAAGGATCCGAAATGAAAGGATGTACAATTTGCTATTGGTGACCATGTGTTTCTTAAAATTTCTCCAATGGAAGGGGGTAATGAGATTTGGGAAAAAGGAGAAATTATCACTTAGATATTTAGGACCATTCGAGGTACTTGATAAAGTGGGTAATGTGTCCTATCGCTTAACTCTTCTTCCGAGCTTAAGCCATGTGCATCCAGTCTTCCATATTTCTATATTGCAAAAGTATTTGCCGGATCTGTCAAATATTCTTTCAATTCAAGAAGTAGAGATGGATGAAAAATCTATCGTATAAACAGGTTCCTAAGCATATTATTGACAGACAAGTTAGAAGATTGTGAAATAAAGAAATTCCTATGGAAAAAGTATTATGGAAGAATCAGAGTACAAAAGAGTGTACCTGGGAAAGCGAATATGCTATATGACAGAAGTACCCCCAGTTGTTCTCCACTTGAGGTAAGAATATTTAAATTTGAGGATGAATTTATTTGTAAGGGGTAGAATGTAATAACTCGATATACTCCATTTATGCGATTGTTAGAAAGAGCTTTAAAGCTCAAATTGGGCATAATTTAAAAAAAAAAATTAAGACAAGTATGTGTTATATTTAATTAGAAAAACCTCAAATAGAACCCTAAGGCAACCTAGGGAATTTTATTAGCTAATTAAAGGGGAAGGATTAGAGGAAAAACAAATAAAATGAAATAAAACCTTCCAAAGGAAATCTTATCGAAACACCATTCACTCAAAGATTTTTAATAAATTGTAGGAAAATCCAAATTGAGAATTTATTTTTCCTACATCAACTTAAGAGATAACAACCAAAATAAAAATATGTTCAAGGTATTAGAACCAGTCTAGAGTGCCTAAAAATGTAATAGAAGTGAACTAAATACAAATGAAATGGAATAAATGAAATAATTAGTAAAATGGTGATTAATTAACTTAATTAAGTATAATTAAAAGCACTAAAAAGTCAATAAAAGAGGCTTAGGAGGGCCGGCCATTTGAAGATGATAAATACCAAGCTTTTCTTTCATCAATTAAGCTCTTCCATTTGTTCATCAAACCTACCACCAAAAAAAATATGGAATTAAGTAATTAAGGAATTATGACATCATCATGCTTATGTCATAATTCTATTCAATTATCTTTTCTTTTAATTAATTATCTAATCATCTATTGGCTAAAGAAAATAAATGATATTCTATATAAGAAGATGAGAAATAAAATTGTGCTCAAATCTTCCTGTGGTGGCCAAACCTCTCCATCTCCTTTCCTCCAAAACTTCTTCAATTTTAAGTTTCCAAAACACTTCTTTCTCTCATTAAATTAAGGTGGCTGCCATATTAGCATGGCGATGTGATGGAAATAGAGGATATGGGAAGTTAGGTATTGGGAAAATAAGGAAGAAGAAGTAGTATTAGAGGTGGGAAGCAAAAAAGATTGAAGAAAGCTAATTAAGTAAAGTAACTACCTTAATCTTCCTTAGCTTTTCCTTTGTTTAATTTGCAAATAAAATTCTTGCTTTAATGATTTAATAGAAAGCTGAATTAGGGTTTTGAGAGTAGTATAAGATGCAGGAATTTTTAAGTAAATAAATTAATAGAAGTTAGAATGAAGTTAATAAAGCATAAGGAAGGTAGAGAAAGTTTGAAATTCATGGAAAGGTAAAAATTCTGAGGCTAAGCAGAATTTTGGAACAGCCATTCCGTGATCTTAAAGTGGTCAAATAAAAATGATCAAAACATAAAAATTTATATTTATATTTTAACTAAGTTTTTTGTTTTTTGAAAAATGTCTGCAAAATATTAAGTAACTTAGGAGATATATGGTCTTCAGTACTACCGGCTCAAAATCGGATACAGAACCAGACTTGGAATTATGCAACCCTGAATCCTCTAAATTTGAAACCCTTAATGTCTGAATTAAAACAACCTCAAAATATAAAATTTGTTCCTTATATCTTATCTAAAATCCTGTGAAAACATAATGGGATTTGGATATGTATAGAATGATTTTCAATGGAAAAAGTAGAACTGGCCGGATTAGTTTTTCAGGGTAGTTGGTAGAATTGTAGGGTGAAGTTTGAAAATTCACTATAAATTCTATAGTACTCAGAATGACCTAATTTTTTGATATGTTAGATTTCTATGTGTCTTATTTCATTAGGAAAAATATTCCAAATAATTGGATTAGTGAAATTCAAAATATATCCAAAAGAGTCAGGGATGCCAGAAACTAAAACCTAAAGAAAACATAAATGAATAAGTAAAATTTAAGGAAATTCATTGGCCAAGTTTATTTAATGCAAGTTTAACATAATGGAACTCTAAATTGAACCTTTGTGTGTTTTAGCTTCCAAGGCCAAAGCAAAAGATAAAGATGAGGGGGAGCTATATGATCACTCTTATTATTTGTGTTGAATAAAGTAGGAGTTCCATTTTTGCTTTTTGTTTCCAAGGTGAGTGACATATATATATTTTTCCTTAGTTGAACCTACATTGTTCAATCATGTTCCAAGCTCATTTTTTTATACCATGATCCTATCTTATGAATCTCATATATATTGCTATTGCTATCTATTGCTTTCTAATTGATTATTTTAACCTTGTAAAACCATTATCTTGGCATATTTGAAATATAAAGTTCTTGATAATATTCTTGGTTAGTAACAAAATTTTTCTATATGATCATGATTAACCTTTGAAGCATTGTAACCATGATAGCCATTGGAATCACATGTTCTTTTTGAATTAAATATCATATTTTCTATGCTTACTTACTTGATATCATTTATTGGAAAGTTCATTCTATAACCAAACTTCATTATTTGATTCTTCATTGCCATGCTTTATGCTTATAACCTTCATTGAAGTGAGCCTTTCATTGATTATTGACATTGATATTGATGCACCCTATATGTGATCAATGATAGACTACTTACTCGATGGAGTAGTTATTTTACATCTGGCGTTGTGCATAATGTTTCAGTGATCCTCAGCTAGTGATGGGAGGTCCCAGTCATATGGTCTGATCAATCGTAAGACTTCCATGAGACATGCTATCATGATATGTAGCCTCTATCTATATTTCAGTGGATTTATTATTTGTCATTGTTATATGAGCATTTGACTCGATATATTATTATATGAGCAATTGGCTCAACGTACTGATATTGGAGCATTTGGCTCAACTTATTTAGTTGATACAAGTTTTATGTGATTAATCACCCTTTAAATTCTATTGCTTCATTGAGCACCAACTTGACATCGTATTACCCTTATTGGATTCCAGTGGCTAAATTCTTATTATTTATCTGTTCATGGGACATGACTATTGCTATTCATATTATTCATTTATTATTGCCCAGTTGCTCCTTTTACATTTCTAGCCTTACCAGGGAGGTGCTATATATGTTATTCACTGAGTATCATCTCACTTTTTTGTGATTCATAATTTTTCAAGTGTCAGTAGATAGAAGCGGTTCCAGCCATATTTCTTCTCCGATGCTTATGTAAATTCCTTTTTGGTTTATATTTCAATTAGTTCTCCATGGTTAAAGATGTTAGAGTTAGTAATACTTTATGTGTAAATTATAATAATTCTAACTCAATGTAAATATACAATTTGAAATATCTAGTGAAAATAAAATATGATTATGGGTTGCTTTATTGAAGTGTTATGAATTATTTTGATTTGTGGTAGATTCGAGGGTTAAGGATGGAAGTTTAAATGTACCATTTCTTTTGCATGTTGTGTAATTTATATTGTAGAAGAAAGAGACATGGTCCCAGGTATTAGCATGAATTTATGGGGAAGTTGTGGAGAAATTTTTATAAAAATTAGTGCATTGGATTTTACGGGTTTAGAAGGCCTTACGCTTATCTATACCCTAGGAATGTTAAATTTCCTGAAGAGAGGAATGTGATATTGAGCTTACTTTTAAGTTTTCAATTTGTAAAGAGAATTAATTGCCAATCTTCAAGGTTGTTGAAGAGGAATTAATTTCTAAGAGTTGTGTTAAAATTAAAGAGTTAATTTTTTCTCATCTCTTTATAATTCTTTTGAGTTGTGTGTGAGCCTTTATTCTAAAAACACATTATAAGGTCTAGTGTGAGCCTAAAACACTTAAGGTTTGATCTTTCATATTTGAAAAAGATCAAGGATAGTTAAATACTCAAGTGTGACCTTGAGAGGGGGGCGTGGGCTTGTTTTTGGCCGAACCACTATAAATCCTTATGTTGATTATTTGTTCCTTCTTCCCTTAATTAATTTTTGTTTGTTGTTAATTTTTAAAACAACCAATTCAACCCCTCTCTTGATTGGCAAGGGACTTTCATAATTAATTTGCATGATTAAATGTATATTAAAATGTCTTTAAAATTAGTATAACGGCATGATAAACTACTGACCTAAATGAGTTAATTAGGTAAATAAAAAGTTTTGGCTTAAATACATGTAATTAAGCATGTATGTTGCATTAAAACCATTTTTAGTAATAATAGCTTAATTGTCAGCAACCAAAATATAATTATAGGAAGAAAAAGCAACTGATTTTTATTAATTATTTTGAATAATGTTAAGAATGTATAATTTAAGCATGACCGTGGAAAGGAATAAAGCATGATTGATTCAAAACGAAACTTATTTAGTTGGATAACATTCTATAATTTGGTTGAACGGTTAAAATAATTTGACCTAAAGATATTTTTGTATATAAATCTTTATTTTCGGTATGTTTAATCATATATATATAAACCACAAAGAATTAAAGTAATATAATTAAAATATTTCATATCATGTATATGAATATGTGAATCTTGCCATGATTGATTGTGAAGCATGTTTGCTTGCAAAGTAGGTTGTGTTTGTATTTGTATTTGTATGAATTAACTATATAGGTATGAAGAAAATAAAATAAATAATTTGAAATTTATGAGGCCCAGGCATGTATGGATGATAAATGGAGTTAAATGTATTAAAACCTAAAAAGCAAATCCAAGGTTCAAAAGCTTTATTTAATAATGTAAATGTATAAATTTAGTTCTCCTTCTCTTTCTTTATCTTAGGATGTTAGATATGTGACCGTGTGATATATGATCCAATTTAAATGAATTTTGCAATTATGTTGCTAGGATGCTAGAGGATTCATTTCTCCTTCCATTTCTTTAAGGCTAGTGTGAATTATTAAACATGCAAAGGATAAGATTATTTCATGTGATCTTTTTAGGAATGGCATTGTGAGGTTGTACAAATAATTATACACTGTATAATTATTTCTAAGAAAGTTGGGTTTTAAGTGAGATCATTTATGACTCCTTCAATCTTTCATGAGAATTATGCTTGGTCTAGTTTTTGGTACAGTCAATCATATGTCATGATAGAATTTACGTTTATGTATTATAAATTGTTTCCTTTGAATGATGTACTTTTTGTATTGGTTAATTAAGTGTATGCTTAATCTTTTTCAATTGAAACTTCAAGCTAAATAAGGAGGCTGGCCAATGGCCAAGCGGGCTAGGGTGCCTAATACCTTCCCTAATCTGTATCTGATTTCCTTACTTAGATCTCTAGATAAAGTGACCTGGTACTTAGCCAGGGATAAAATTGCGACTCATTTCCAAGAGGAATGAAATGCACCGAATTTGTGGTACAACTTGAACTGAGTGGCGACTCCTTTCTTCAGTTTGGTTATTCTTCACTGATTTACTTTAGGTGTCGTCGCTGCCAAGACACCACTGTAATAAAAGTTACTATATATAATAAGTGTTAACAAGTTTGCTATCCAAAATTTGAAATTCAACCATGAAAAGCAACAAGCATTAATCATGAATAATGAGCGTTAAGCTAGAAATCAGGAAAAAAAACAAAAAACAAAGAAGAAATAACAAGTTTTTAATGGGGCAAAAACTAGCTCAATATTTTTCATATGCTCATGATCAATTGATTTTGATAACTTTTAATGATAACTAAACTTCAAATGATCAAAATTCATGAGAATTTTGTCAATTAACTTTCAATTGACATTGAATAAATGAAAAAGGCACAAATAGCATATTCAAGTTTATTAGGTACAAAATTCATGCAATTATTTGAGATATGTCATTTATTAGGCATAAAATTCACGATTATACCTGAGATATACTGATCATTACCAATTATCTCCGGAAGAATAATAATGCATCCTTATTAAACAAAACTTATAAATATATTCTCTAATTAGTGCTTAGAATCAACAATCTCAAGTATAATGTTACCTTTGCTAATAAGATCTCTAAGAAAATGATGACTAATGTTTTTAAGAATGGAACTTGAATGTTGTATAGGATTTTTAGAAAGATTTATGGAACTTGTGTTGTAATATTTTATGTGAATGTTATTAAATGCATGTTCAAAATCCTCTAGTTGAGTTCTCATCCAAAGACATCGAGTGTAATAACATGAATGTTAGCACCAATTTTCAACACACCTTGAGCCTGAGTTAAAACCCAATGATGTAACATCAAGAATCGAGATCGCGAGAGGTAGATTGCTTATCAAAGTGATTACTTTTGCTTTTGAATCAAGGAAATTGTTAGTGTTGTCTTAGCAATTGATGATCCAGGTTTTTATTTTGATAAAAAAAACATGTGAAAAGGTATTTCCAAATGAATTTGGATTATTTCGAGCCATATTCGATGGTCTGAATGCAAATCGGGCCCACAAGAGGTCATCGGCTGGGTTGCTGCTAGCCGTCAGGCCAGTGCAAGCCCGAGTCCAATTTAAGATGTTTTCTCTATTAAAAGAGTTTAGAAATAGTTTTAAATATTTTTGAAAAGTTTCAGTTCATTTCGGATGGATTAGATGTAAGAACGGGTGCGCAGGATTGACGGGCTCATTTGTGACAAAATGTCAAGCCTATGTGGCAACCATTGGCCTATAGCTTCTTGCCACATCCATATGGTTACATGGCCCAAGGAAGGGCCATATGGCCCTTCCACGAGCAGGCAAGCTTCGGGCCCGTTCGCACGAGCCATCGCTCACCTCCACCACCCTCTGGTCCAATTTTTCTTCTAATTTTGGAGATTCAAGGTCTATTTTTTGTGCCAATTTAGCTTATGAAAAGGTTCCCATTTGGTATTTTAGTGAAAATGGAAGTTTTGAGTTAAAAGCTAAAAAGAAAGCTTCAAGGGTTCTTAGTTAGCAAGTAACCTTAAAGCTAATTTGGAAGCTACATTTTAACTAGTTATGATGTTTTATTTCTTAGGAAATCTGAATAAAACTAAATAGGAGTCTTTTATTCTTATTTCTTCCTATTCAAATGGGGAAAGATGTCTATAAATAGGCCTCCACCCTCACTAGTTTGAGGATCCAAATTTTGATTTCTAAGCTTTTGGCAAAATAATTCTCTCAATCGAACACTAAACTGATTTTTTTTATTAATCTTACTACAAAGAAACTAAGGATTTTTATTAATCAATTAATCAAGTTCATCTCAAGTATATAAATTAATTCTTTTCTTAAGAATCGAAGGAACCAAATCTAGTTTTATCTCTTCTTCTTTTAAACTCTTCTTAAGAACATATCAAGAACATTCTTGATAATGTTCTTGATAAAAAGTAGTATATTCAATCGAATCATAGCTTGATTTAAAGTATGAACTTGACAATAAGCAATCCTATTCCAACATTGATGTTCTTAGTGATCAAAATTATCCATACGACAAACAAAGCTTAAGGGCGATTTGTCAAGCCTTGGTGTATCCAGGTTTGAGTAATTTCTTATTTGTTTTTATTTTAGGAACCATGTGAATTCTTTATGCATAATCACATGGATTGACCAATCCATGTGATCTTTTTTCTTTTCTTTGTAAAACTTTTTTTTTTTAATATGAACTAAGATTGAACTAAGAACCTGTTTTTACATGATATTAATCATCTTAATTAAAGATTTAATCAATTTGAACTAAAAAAACCTAGAAAGCATTCTTAGGTCCTTTTTTCATAAAACTCATGTTTCTATTTCTAGCTATTGTTTTTTGCTCTTTTCTTTGTTTAAAAAGCATTTTGATTAAGTTTAAAACACTTAGGATCATTACAATTAGTTTTTTAATTATTTAGGATGAAAAAGTATCAAAAATTCCTCAAGAAAAGGTGCAAAAATGATTTAAATTCGAGTAGCAAGCTAAGTCAGGTCTGAAAGGCCATACGGCCCTTATGAAGGGCCACACGACACTTCCTTGTCTCGTATGGGACTAAGAAGGTCCATATGGCCCTTTATATATCATGGAGGCATTTTCTTGTGCCATAGAGGTATTTTCTTATGCCATGGAGGCACTTTCTTGTCTTCTTTGCTTTGTTTCTTGATTTTTATCTCCATTTGATACTTCTAATTGTATTTAAATATCTATATGCTATGAATGGATGCATTAAACCTAGGATGAATGACTACATGATAGTTTTATTAATTCAGAAGCATGCTAGGATTAAAAGTGTCAAAGTTAAGCTTAGTTTTGCATGTTTGTTGCTATAATGCCTAGTTTAGGTTTTAGAATTGAAAATTGGCATGCTTGTGATTATGTAACAATGTGGCATGATTGAATGTATGATAAAAAGACTTTAAAATGAACATAATTCCATGACTGTATAATTTGAACATGAATCCAAAAATGTATAAGGCATAGTTGATTAAAGCAAACTTTATTGCCATGTAACATTAAATATGTCTTATAGGTTCGTATGCTATGATTAGGTTAGTTGTTAAAAATGACTTAATTTGAAACAAATTGGTGTATGCTTTGCATCATGCATAATGAAAACATGATTTTTGATGTGATGATAAGAAGCATGATTATCTTGCAAAGTATATTATACATGTATTTAGGTATGAGCTAACCATGTAGGGATGAAGTAAAAAAAATGAATGGTATGAGTAATATGAGACCCAAGCATAAAAGATAAAAGGGTTTAAAGTGCATTAAGTCTTAAAAAGGTGAAGGTGAACATGTTTCATTTAATGCATTAAATTGAGTAATTCAATTTTCTTTTTGCTACTTCCTCGCTTTAAGATGTTGATGAATGAATGAATGTTTATAATATGATATGGTTGTGTAAATATTTTATTAGGGCTAGATTGTTCATTTCTCCTTCCATTTCTTTAGGGATAGTGTGAATTGATGTTGTGCAATGAATATGAACATGAATATTTTATGAAATCTTTAGGCGTGGCTCTGTGAGCTTGTATAATTTACTAGACCTCGTATAATTATATCTAAGGAGGTTAGGTTTTAAGTGAGACTGCTTATGACTCCTCCAATCTTTCCTGGGAATTATGCTTGGTTTAGTTTTATGGTATGGTTGAGCATGTGCCATGATAAAACTTAAACATTTTTTGGCTTATAGATTGTTTCTTTTAATGTTATGCCTAAGTTTATTCACCTATAACTTCTAGCTAAATAGGGAGGCTAGTTGGATAAGGCGGCCAGGTGCTTAGCCAGGGATAAAATCGTCACTCATTTCCTAGAGGAAGGAAATGCACTACATTTGTAGTCTCGGTTACACTGTGGCAACTCCTTTCCTCGGTTTAGTTAATCCTTATCGATATACCTTAGGTTCAAATCCATACAATCACTGCAAAAGACACCACAATGCGGCTGCCACATACTTAGCTTTCATGGTTCATATGGTGCAATCAATTTTTATTTCTTTGAAAATCATAAAATTAACATGCTTCATCTTAGGAGAAACTCAAAGATATGGTAATAAATGAATCCCTTCCAGATAATGTGACAAAGACTAAGGAATTAGAGTTTAAGAGGTTGGTGTAGACTCCAAATATGTTTGTATTTGAATATGCTAAGATATTTAGCCAATTAAGCAAGTTTGCTCCAACTAATGTGCCTGATGAAGTTGCTAGAACTCAATGCTTCCGAAGGGGATTAATTGCACCTTTGTTTATGGTGCTAGTTACCCATGAAATTGACTTTTACTTTAAGATTATAGATAAAGAAAAGATGATTAAGAATAGAGAGATGAAAGTAAAAGTATCTAGGAAGAAAAAGAATAAGGTTTGGGATGAAAGTTCATCCAAGTATGGTAGGGATGATAGGGGTGAAGAGTGTAGACGTTCACTTCAATCAACTCTATAAGTTAGCTTTAAGAGATAGTAAAGGAGATCTCTGCCAAGGCAAAATCTATTAAATTTACTTCTCATATGAGTTTTGGTATTGCTAGTTTAACACATTCAAGGACTTTAAATCCTGAATGCTTTACTTGTGGAAGGAGATAAAAAGAGCAATTTACTTAGAGATTGGTGCTTATTTTAGATGTGGACAACTTTAGCATTTTATAAAGGATTGCCTACAAGCTTCATTTATGGGTAGACCCAAGCTTCTCAATCTATAGTTTAAATGGAGGATGGGGAATAGTGGTATGCAAGTTGGAAGAGGTAATGAGGCTAGTAGAGGTTTAGGGAAAGCAATAGGTCAAGCTACAGGATAAGCTCCTACCAAAAGAGGTAGAGGGAGAGTAATTGCTTTGACTCAGTAAGAGGCACATGCCTCTAATATAGTTGTAATAGATATTCTTTGTATCCATGTTGTAAATGCAAAAGTGTTATTTGATTTTAGAAGTACCTCTTTATTTTTTTTTTTTTATTTTTTGCTAAGGAACTATCCATGGCATACAAAATTGTTAGAGAATTCATTGATTGCATATACTACTTGAGAGTAAGAGACAAATGTTTAAATGTTTTCACTTCTTACGTGTTAAGACGAGGTGATAGAGAGCTTGAGGTAGATTTGATCAAATAGTCAGTGTTAGAGTTTGATGTTATCTTAGGCATAGACTGGTTTTCTAAGTATTATGCTACCATAAATTGCTATAGGAAGAAAATAATATTTAAGTCATCCTTGGAGAGGATTTTGAGTACCTAGGAGAAAAGATTAAGGCAACTTATAATTTGATTTATTTCATTGGAGGAAAGAGGTTATTAAGGAAAGGATGTCAATGGTATTTATCCTTTGTCAGGGATACCAAGCATTAAATAGAGAGACTAGAGCAGATTCCAATTGATAAGGAATTTTTGGATGTCTTCCCTTACTAGTTTGCCGCTTGAAAAGAAGATTGAATTAAATATTGAAGTGTTACTAGGGACTAATCCGATCTTTATACCTCCTTATTGTATGGAGCCAACAAAACGAAAAGAATAAAAAATTTGCAAGATTTGTCTGATAAGGGATTTGTTTGACCCAATAGCTCATCAATGTGTTGCACCAATGCTATTTGTAAAGAAAAAGGATAACTTTTTGTGATTATGTATCGATTACAAAAAACTCAACAAAGTCACCATTCAGAAAACTCAACAACTCCAAATGGTATCACAAATTTTGAGAGGACACTAATTATATGCTAAGCTTTGCAAGTGTGAATTTTGGCTTAATAGTGTGTGCTTCTTAGGGCATATGGTTACAAAAGAAGGCCTTAAATTAGACCCAAAGAAAATGGAAAAAATTCTAAATTGGCTAGACCCACCAATGTGACTGAAGTCGAGAGTTTCTTAGGTTTAGCTAGCTATTATCAAAGGTTTATTAAGGATAACTCTTTTTTACTTAGCTCACTCAAAAGCAAGTAAAATATCAATGGTTAGATGATTGTGAATAGAGCTTTCAAAGGCTCAAAACACCCATTTAGACATTTCCATCTAGTGAATGAAGGCTTGCAGTTTATTATAATGCATTAATAGTGGGACTTGGATGTATTCTAATGGAGAATGGCAAGGTAATAGCTAAGCATGAACTAAATTGCCCAACCCATTATTTGTAAATGGCTGCATTAGTGTTTGCATTAAAGATTTGGAGATATTACTTGTATGGAGAGAAATGTGAGATCTATAATGATTCTAAGAGTTTGAAGTATATCTTCTAGGAGAAGGATATAAAGTTTAGGCAAAGAAGATGAATGGAATTGCTTAAGATTATGATTTTGAGATTCTATATCATCATGGGAAAGTAAATGTGGTGTCTAATACTTTAATTGAGAAGTCACTAGAAAGTTTAGCCCACATCCAAGTGTATAGACAACCATTGCTAAAGGAAATGCAAAGCTTGTACGACTTGGGAGGTTAGTTTGAAGTGTCACAATCTAAAGTTCTTTTGGCAGACTTCTATGTTAAACAACTCTTAATTGATCAAAATAAAGAAGCTAAAGATAAAGATCCTCAACTAGTAAAGTTGAAGAATGATATGGAAGCAGAGAAATGTTGGACTAATCAAAATAAAAAATACCTTACCTAGTGACCAATTTGGTAGCAGAAGAATGTGCAGAAGGTGTTTTATTTTTTTTTTCTCCAAAATTTATGATTGCAAAGAATTTCCTATAAGAATACAACTAAATTTGGCCCAAAACAAAATATATATTAACCAAAAGGGATAGTGGTATGTAAATACCTCTCGTAGTATAGTACAAGTCGTTTTAGCTTTTAGTTAGAACACTCTAAATGTAATACCTCTAATCTATTGACACGAGCACTGCTTAATCAAACTTGCCCATTATAACTTACGTTGCTTCTAGTCACCTTTCTTATTGCTCGAAATGACCAAGCCATCCATATGTCCTTGAAGCTCAATTAGGATTCATAAAAGACTTAGGTGTTTGGTGTATCATCTTAACAATCTATACTAATCCATAGCAATGTCAAAGAACAAGAATAAAGAGGCAAGAATCAATTTTAGCCTCAATTCAGTTCTAACATGTCAATGAAAATGGAAGCTTAACTTTCTTGTTTCCAAAAAAGGTATTATGTACAAGCATTTGAGAGAATAATAAAACTTAACTCTTTTCAATTCCCTATATCTCTATTGTTTTGCATGCAAATGGAAAGAAAGAAAGTTTTCAAGTTTTCTTATTGAATCTAAAAACCTAACTTGTAAAACCATGATGAAAAGAAAGAAGATGAAAGAGCAAATGGTCATTCTTCTCAAATTTATCTATCTTTACTAAACTTAGAAGAAAAGAAAAAGAAGAAGTAGCGAGCATTTTGATCTCATTAATGGCAGACCATTTCACATGTAACATCTATAGCATTTTTTCTTTTATGAAACACTAATATATATGCATGCAATAAAATAAGATAATGGGGAACATGAAAGACTACAAGAATGACCATTGTCATTCTTGCCTCCCACTATCTATCCATTAATTCATATTATATATTAGTACAATAGTTTAATGAGCAATTGACATGTGTCCAACACAGGTCATTGGCTCATAAAACTAACAAGCCTTCATACACTTAAGAGTTACTCTAGCATTTCTAAAATGCCTAACCCTTAATTGCAAGTCCCTAAATCTAATTTAGGGTTTATGATTGCTAACCTGTAAATGTCTTTAAATATTAGTAATATGAGCTTAGGTTTATTGGGATTTAGGCCATTAGGCGCAGTGAAAAACAAAAAAAAAAATCCCAATCCAAGATCTCTATGTTGATTAAAATCAAAGATTAGATTAAAGATTCAAGATCTTTTACCTTTGTGTTTGAAACTCTTTCTTCACTTGATTGCCGAGAAAGGGTTGTAGCAAACCACTATCTTTCCACAAGACGAGGAAAGCCCGACTACTAATCCACATGAAGATTAAACAACAAGCCTTTTTGGAAAGAGAAGCCAAAAACCCTTATGTGCAAGTCAAAGGTGTTTCGGCTTGATGGAGAATACAAGGAGTTGGCCGAATTCTTTTGGTGTTTTGTCATGACCCAGTTTCCCGAACCGTGAAGGTCCTAGGGCACGGGAAATGCTAATGGCGACCGGCACCCGTAGAATCTAGTATCATTACACAATCTATCAACCTCAATATATATTCATTTATTATAATTACCATCCATTATATTATCCTATTAATCCTTCTATTAATATGTCAATTATCCTGTCATCATAATGCGATTGGCTGTCACAAATACATATATATATCATACATCATATATAACCAATATAGACCATCAATATCAATATAGAAAATGTTCATCTCCTAGCTACCCAATACATACCCATGGAGCAGCTAGATCATGAACACCAAAAATAATATAATACAATAATCCAAAATAGAAATATACATCAGAAATCTGAAGTAGGAAATTCACAGAGAACAGAAGAGTGGATCCTGCAACCTACTCCTCTCCTGAAAGAGGTAAAGAAACAAAAGGATGAGTATGAAAGATACTCAGTGAATTTATATGCATCTCAATGAAATATAAGCTCAATAATGGTTTATACAGGATAGAGAACAATAAATCAGATTAAATCATAGAAATTACTGAATCAGTGTCGATAAAGGTATATAATAATAATGGTCATATATAAGTAGAGCAAACATCATGGTAGACAGATAAAAGGGCCTCGTACTCGCGGACTATGTATAATCTTATAGTCTCTCACATATCACATAATCATAAGACTGATTAGGTCCTATGGATGGAACCATAAACCCTTCCCATCTAGGGCATTAAAGTCAATGTGCACATTGCCGACTGTATGTACCCACTACCCTGTCGGTGAGGCAACTCTGTCAACCACAATTAGGCAAATAGAAAGCAGTCACATCTCAATTGATACCATTATGCAATAATGGTACCCTCATAGTCAATATGGTCAAAATCAATCAAATCACATGAAATAAGAATCAATGGCATAATGAATTATAACAATTAGGCAAGGATACAAGTTAGGATAAACAATAAAGATAAAGAACAAGAGTTGGTTCGGTGGCCGAATCCAATAGGTCAACTAGCATACCATTATCACAAATGACAATGGTATTCAATTGGTAGGCCTATGGCATGCAAACCAACAAGCTCATGACTTTTAAACTAGGGAAATTATCAAACACAAAGTAACACACAATGGCGAGCCAATAGGTTAGGGTTCGGAGCAAAATTGGCTTGCCGATTCAATCCAATAACAAGGTACATTATTTCATAACGCAAGGACATCAAAAGCAAGATTAAACAACATTAAATTAGAGTCAAATTGGTAAGGAAAAACCAATGGAAATCAAACAAAAGCATAGGAAAACTTAGGGCACAATGGATTCGGCCAACTAGGGTTTTGCACAATTGAATTCAACTCAACAATTTAATAAATAATTCAAGTAATTTGATGCAATGTAAACTCACCTAAGCCTTCCAAATGCCAATGCAATAGCTAATTCCACCAATTTCACCAAAATCCCCAATTTGAGCAAACTTTGAAAACTCAATTCCTTCAATCTATAATTCCACATCAAATTAACCTTCAACTAGTTTTCATTCCTATCCAATTGAACATTTCTAACATCAATTTGACATTCCTAACACTAATTCAACATCTCACCATTTACAACTTCAAATTCAATATTCAAATTGCAATTACTTTCAATTTTGGATAATCTAATGTAATTAAACTAATTACCCATTCAATTCAACCTAAATAATCACTAAAACATTAATCAAATCAAACTAACTAACAACTTACCAAAACCACCCCCTCAAGCAATAGTCCTCACAAATCCTTGCTCCTCACCTTAAATTGATGGTAGAATTGAGATAGGCAACCTCAAATTGCTATAATTCCATAAAAACCTTAAAGAAATCTATAAGGAAATGGAAATTTGAATTTGGAAATGAAGGAATTAGTACACGGCCAAAGGAAAAACAAAATGGAGAAGAAAGAAGCTGCAAAAATTCCCTTGGAAATGGTGTTCAAATAAAACAAAAATAATTGCAAAATTATAACTTAATCCCTCAAGTTTCAATCTTTGCATTTTGGTCTTTTAACCTTCTGAAATTTATTCTGAAAGTTCTGTTAAGATTTTGATACCAGTGTAAAAAGGAAATATGCTTATTTTAATTTATCTTTATTTATAAAAATAGTTCTAGAGTCATTTTATAACTCCGACTGACCCATTTCCACAATTCACCTTGAATTACCCTTTATTTATGAAAATGCCATTCATTACTTTTCAGTGTTCCTAAATGATTTTCACTTCTTTCTTTTTACCAAAATTACACATAAATTATGGTCATATTTTATCCCCAAGCCAACTTCAAAAATTATTTTATTGACTGGACTGCTAATTTCTCGGCAGTGTCCCGACACCGCCAGTTTTCTAAAAAGTTTCAAATTTACTTTCTAATTGTGTTCCTAAAATTATTCGCCATCAATTCAAGACTAATGGACCACATACTGAGAAAAATTTCATGCATTTATGTTATAACTTCCTAGGATATTACATGTTTCCTTTCAAGGTGTTTCGGCCAAAGGGATGTATTATGACTTCTTATTTTCTTAATTATGATGTCATCATATTTATAAGTCTCTTGACCAACTAGGTTTTAATCTAACGGTTTAGATTAAAACAATAGGTTTAATGACAATAATGCCATTAATGAAAAAGTCAAAAACACTCCTTTGACTCTAGATCTATTGATCATATTCTAAATATAATCCTATGGTCCTAATTTAATTAAATACATCATATGCAAATAATAAAATTATATAATTAATTTAATCACATTAAATTATTGCAAAATCTCCATAATTAAATATATGAATTAAATCTCATTTAATAATAATTTAATTTCCTCTTTCACTTATTGTTTGAAACACTTCTATGTGTGTGACCTAATAGGTTCCCTAATTATATGGCCACTCAAGTCCTTAATTATTTCCTTAAATTAATTTAGGAAACTCTCAAGTGGAATTCCTATTTCCAAAATAGGAAATTTTCATAAAAGGTAATCCTTGTCCAACAAGGATTATATGAATTAAACTTCTTTAATTCATAATCAATGCTCCAACTAAAATGCAATAGGAGTTTAAAATTTTTTTGAAGAAAATACACAACTAAAATGCAATAGGTAAATTAATTTCAAATTGCAAGAGATAATAAAGGAGAAAGGTTAAGAGAGCTCAACCAATTTATAGTGGTTCGGAGCCAATTCTTCTCCTATGTTGTAATACCCAAGAAAATCCTACCATAATTATATGATTTAAGTTCTCAGTATGTTGTTTGGAATCATCAAAATGACTAAAAATAATTTTAGAGACTCTGTTAGAATGCAAACGAGATATTTTTTCAGAAATCATCGGTGTCGATATTGCTGCCGCAAAAATAGTAGTCCGATCAACAGATGAATTTATGATTTTGACTGGGGGTAAATAATCATATATATGCATGTGTACATACAGAAAAAAGAAAGAGGTGAAAATGTTTAGGAACACTGAAAAAGTAAGCGATGGCAAAACCGTAAATAAATGAAACTTTGGGGGTATAGCGGAAATTGGACTGTCTGAATTTCATAATGGCTCTAAAACTGTTTTTATAATAAAGTATAAATAAAAATAAGATGTTTGAATATTCACTTTGAAATCCAAATTCCAACAGAACTGTCAGAATAAATTAAAAGAAGAAAATGAGGCAAAAGTATAATTTAAGAAAAGTTTAAGGACGAAAATGAAATTTACCATTTGTGACCATTTTTTGGCCATTTTCTTCCCCATTCTTGTCCGAAATTTCTCATTTCTCTCCCACCCATTTTCCTACAATTTTGTTAAGGAAAATCAATGGAAACTTGAAACAAATCACATATTTTCCATCTTCCATCCATTTGCTACCTTGGAAATCAAGAAATTTCAAGAAACCAAGCACTTAAAATTTTTGGCCATTTCATCAAATTGAGGTATATTATTGTTTTGTTTGATTTTATGGTTTGTTTAGGTTTATTTGATGTTAATTAGATTGGGTAATGTGTTTAATTGTATCAATTGATGCATATAGTATTTTTCCCCAATTTTCAAACCCAAAACCAAAGTTGTATGAACTAGCTTAGTGATTTTGAGTTAGTATATGTAAATTGAGTTTAGAATATGCTAATTAGAAGTCAATTGATGAGTTATTTATGGTTTGTTTGATGTAGAAAATTAATTTGAGGAAATTTGCCATTTTTGCCTACTTTGAAGAATTCGAGGCAAATCGATTTTGGTGGCTTATTTGGAGTGTTAGGTCTGTCACGGCCCAATTTTAGACCATGACGGTTCTAGGGTACGGGTAATGCCAAGGCGACCAGTACCTCAAAGAACCCATGCTTTTACTTTAACTTTACTTTTACAATCATTGCTTAACCTGTGATACATTTTAGGTGATAAATTTTTATTTTAAAACATCATAAAATTCTTACAAAAAAAACTGACAGAGTTTCCTTTATAACTCTGACTTAAGCTATCCGTAAGAAATATAAATTACACTCCCAATAAAACATACATCCCCTTTTATCCTCCATTGATCAATCACAACTCAATAAGCACTTTATAATTTACATTCATATCTCATATCATATATGCACATCATAAACATTTTCATATCATAATACTGGTTATCGTTTTGATCATATTTAAATATTATACTCGTAGCCAATCTAAGCCATATATACATTATATACCAAGGAACTTCTATACATAGGAGTGACCTCAATACATACATCTGTAATCCAAGGCTAATGGTAATGTAGCCAATGGATGACTGCCTCTCCGAGGTCCTGAAAACATATAACCACTGAGGGGTGAGTATAAGATTATACTCATTGAGTCAATATATATATGAGTATGCAATATTATTCATGACAAGTCACATCTATCCATTAATGATCTGTGTATATACGAATATTGGTGATAGAATGATGAAATACATATCATGGATCATAATGCATATAATATAACAGGAGCCTGTAACATGTCATATCGTATCATAAAAAACTGAGCTGTTACTTCTCTTCCATCACATATCCCTCCAATCACCCATTTCCAACCACAACCTGCCATGGCATAGGGAATTTACCCCTCCCTAGCAGAGGTCATAATATATATCTGTGTGCACAGCCGATGGTTTATTTCTATATCATCGAATTAGTCCTGTTATAACATATTATATGCAAATATCTCATATAGCATGAACATATCAATATAAGTCTCAAATATTACTTTAGAGATGATAAATAATATCATAAGATCTAAAGAAAGAGTTTGGCTCAATATAAAATTTTTGCCCGCCAGCGCAATGACACCTATAAATTACAGGTCTGTTTCTCATTTTTCAGGCACTTTCTGGTTTGCCTTGAAATCAATGTTTCCATGGAATTTTCTTTATACAAATCATAAATACATATACATAATAGACAAATGTGCTTGTTTTGATATCAAAAGTCCTTTCAGAATAGATTTTATAGCAAATCAAAGTTTAGGCCAGTTTTAGGCATTTCGGCAGCGCTATTTTAGGCCATTTTAGCAAAACTGCCCAAAAATGGATCATTAATGGTTTTCAATCAAGGATATCATTTCATATGCATAAATGCATGACTTATGAATGAATAATGCATGAATCATATATAAAGACTCACCTCTTAGCAAAACTTCAAAAATTAACCCCAATTGGCCTAGCCAGCCCACGACTTGCCGTCGGTGGCCCTAGTTCGGGAACTTTTCCCTATAACAACCAAATCACTCTGATAAGACTAAAACTCACTATGCTTCATATTAAAACACATATCATATCATATTATAGTATATTAGCACACATACACACATATTATACATCCAAAGCCCTATTTCATACCTTTGACACTTTTCAAACCTTTTATGCATCAATTGCATTTCTATCACCATATTTCATTCACATTACATACATTCATTTAATGCTAAGTTATGAACTTCCAAATACTTAGCTCAATATTTCATATTAGACATACATCAAATTTCAAGTATGATTTCCAATCACTTATATCATTCAACCATTTCACATTTGAACTTATACATTATAATCATTCATACCATTATGCTATATTCAAACCTTACTTCTTCATTTGCACTAGCCTAACACATTAAAGTAACAAAGTCAATATTGTTGTATCTTAATGGAAATCATTCCATTCATCCATTTTTCAACACCAATCAAACATACAACATATATATACACCAAATGCATAACATTTAACCATTAATACCTATTAAACATCAAAGCATCAAACCATAATTTACACTTCAATATTTCAGCCAAATGAGAAATCCCTCCAAATGAATTTCTTTCCATCAAATAACCACCAATTCAAGTTAAATACATCAAATACACACTCAAACCTTTTAAACCTATTAAACATCAAAATCACACATCAATATTCATCATCATCATTTCGGCCAAAATGAAACAATAACCAAATGGATTTGTTTCCTTCATTTAACCACAAATTCATATCATTCACATCATTTAAACCAAAAGATTCATCAAAACATCAATTTGATTTAAAGTTCTTCCTATTAAGATTTCATCCCATCTTTTTGAATTTCTTCTATCCAAAACATGTTTTGAACACTAATAATCATCAAAGAATACCTTATAATCATATTTGAATCAAAAGAATCACAAAACCATTAACTTACCAAAAGTTCTTCAAAAACTTCAAAGCTTTGATTCTTCAATTTTTCTAGTTTTTCCTTGAAATCTAAGATTATATTTTGTTTAGGCTAATGGAATTAACTAGTTTCTATCCAAAAATGGAAGAAAAGCATAAGATTTGGTGGTGGAGCAAGGTGGTCGAACCATGGTGGAAGAAGAGAGAGAAAATTCTGAATAGAAAATGGCTAAGGAAGATGACAATGGTGAAGTGGTGGGAAAAATCTAAGTAAATATCAAAGATATGATTCCATACGTTAGGCTTATGATAGAAATGGTGAAACCTAGTCATCCAACCATCCATTTCTTTATCATTTCATCCAATGGTTAGATTTAATCAAGCCTAAAATGATTCCATAAGGTTGCATACACCATATAAGTCCATATTACAAAGGAAAAGGCCAAATTGCCCTTAGTTCAAATGAAGCACCTCAAGCACCTCAATTGAGCAGCTTGCCGGGAATTATTTTCAATCGGGTTTAATTCTCCAACAAAACTTCAAATAAATTAAATATCATCATTTTCATGTCCTAATATTCTTTTCTACCTTCAAATATCATGTTAATTTCCATAAAACTCGAAGGGGGTATGAAATGACCATTTTACCCCCAGTTCACCAAAAACTGAATTTTTCTCGATTTCTTCCTAACAGCCTTTAAATCACTTTTACACTTATAAAACTTCCTAAAATATGTATAAACATTCAATTTAAACATAAACATGCATTAATATATAACTTTCAAACATAACAAACATTTCCTAGGTTTGCCCTTTAAAGCTCAAGTTCAAAGCTTTAAACTGAGGTGTTACATAGGTGAGTCTTTTATGCGTCAAATAACATACCTAAAATGTTAAATTGAAGTTTGGAATTCATATGCAGAAACCCTAATTTGGCTAAACCCTAAATGCCATTTTTGCCTTTGGTTTTTGCTTTATTTTGGCTTATTTTCCTAAGCCAATTTGATCCATTTAATGTTGTTTATTGTTGTATTTATAATGCCTATGGAATTGCCTATAATGTATGTTGTTGTTGACAATTGGGGCAATGTCCGAGTTGCATCAAAACCTTGCCAAAATGTCATTTCATTGTTGCACACTAAGTGTTCGATAAAATGCCTAGCTTAAAAATCTATAGGCCAACCATTTGAATGCCATCATCGCCAGTGACAATGGCATGCCAATTGCGTCAACTTTTTTGTTCATAAATGACCAATTTATGTTATATCACATTGTTAGTTGCCAAACCTTTGGTCATTGTATAATCATTTGTTATTGCCACTCCTTTTGTTCTATTACTCATTGAATTGATTGATGATGAATTATTGATACTTGGTGATACTATTATTATGCAATGGTATCTATTGACTTGTTTCTTATTTCTATTGATTCCCATGTCATTTGATAGAGTTGCCATCCCAACAGGATAGTGGGTACATACTGTCGGCATTGTGCACATTGTACATTTATGCCCTAGCTGGGAAGGGTTATCAGTTCTAGTCGTAAGACATGATCCGTCATATGTTTATTGATATGAGATTGATATGTGTTTGACACATATTCTATGCGTTTCATGGCCCTATATCTGTCTTGTCCGTGTGATATACATTCCTTTGATATGAGTACTGACTTTTCAGTCATTTATGTACTTGATTTTGTATCCAGAGATTTTTGAGCATATTGATTTATTTATTTCATTTGTCTATTGTTTATTGATATTTCATTACCTATTTATTGGTTGATGCATATTAGATTCACTGAATATCTTATATACTCACCCTCTCACTATTTTTCGTCTCCAAGTATAGAGTAGGAGTATCCCAGTATTTTGACTCTCTATGGATACTGCAGTATTTATAGCAGTGTAATTATATTAAACACTGTATTATTTTTGTATGTTCATATCCTATCTGCTCCATGGGTTATGTATGGGATAGTTAGTTTATGAACATGTATGTATGGATTATATTGGAGTATAATTAATGATATGATGAATACTACAGCCAATTGCAGTAAAATTTACAGATGGATTTCAAATTGATTGATTGAATAGTAATTAGGTAATTAAATATTAAATTAATGGTACTAGATGATTATATGTGATAATGGGTTCTACGGGTACCAATCGAATCTGGCATCTCCTGCACCCTAAAACCATCAAATCCCTAGAACAGGTCATGACAGAGGTGGTATCAGAGCATAGGTTACGGATGAATAGGAATTGGGTTACAAAGGAATAGTAACTAAGTATAGTATGGGTAGAGTTAAGTAAACCATAGAGCATATGAATTCATGTATCGTCTTTTATTTTATTCGTCAAGTATGTATGAGTATTCTGCATTTCTGTAATATACTGAGTATGTATTCTATTTTCTGACAGTTGATAAAGATGTTCGACGATAAAGATAGGGATACCAGAGAGGTAGAGGTAGCCTCAACGAGTCACTAGTCAGGGAATTTTCAATTTTAGAGGGACCATCCATATCCTGATGGACTACAGAGGAGACAAAAATGAGTGATGACCCTTGGAGGATGTAGATGATGCAGGGGATGATGGAGTTGCGTCGGGAACTAGCAGATTTGAGGCCGGAACCACAGAATATGCTGCCACCACCAACTCCAATAGCAGCACCAGTGCCTGTTGCTCTTGCAGTTCCCGCTCCATCTCATGTACAATCAGCTGTGGTTTATGGAGAGCCTATTGTACAGGGAGCCCGCCGAGTTATTGATGAGGGCGGAGTATTTATGTTTAGCTTTCTGAAGCTAAATCTACCAGAGTTCAGGGGTGATAGAGGCGATGAGCAAATCGATTTTCTTGAGCAGGTTGAGAAGGTAGTTAGGAGACTACCTTGTTCAGATATCAGAGCAGTTGAGCTAGTGGGTTTATTGCAGAAGGCGAAAGCCTGGACATGATTTTTTAGATAGATGGAGCCCAAATTGTATGGTAATCATTCTTCTACTTGGGCTAAGTTCAGACAGGGCTAATTGATGAGTTCCTAAAAGAAGGGGTGAAGACCAGAAATCTGATACAGTTTGAGCAGCTTGAGTAAGGCAGTAGGACAATTGAAGAGTATGCTGAGGAGATTATCAGATTGAGCAGATATGCTACCCAGATTGCTCCTACTGAGGCAGATTTGGTCAGCAGGTTCAGGAGGGATTTGCATGCCTCACTACATAATGCCTTACTTGCTACAGAGTTTACATCTCTCACTACTATCATTGATAAGGCCAATCAGATGGAAGAAAAGTACAAGTTAGAGAGAGCTAAGAGGGGTCAGAAGAAGAAGGGAGGACCCGGATCACAGGGTAGGAGGGGGGAGAGCAGCTTCCAGCCTAGATAGTTTGAGTCAGTGCCCAGGTTTGATCAGAGACCTCCATCTGGCAGTCAGAGGAGGAGGACACAGAGTAGAGGACCTTCAGTGCAGTTTGCACCTGCTTATTCTCAAGGTTCTTCTAGACCTGCTACACAGATGCTCAGTGTGCCTATTTGTAATTTTTATGGTAGAAGGCACGAAGGAGAATGTCGACATCAGACAGGCGCCTGCCTGAAATGTGGGCAGCATGGTAATTTTATTAACAGATGTCCTTTATAGGGTGATCAGCAGCCATCTGCTATAGTGTCCCAGCCTACAGTTCAGATGAGTCAAAATGTTGCTAGAGAGGCTCCTGGTAGGGGCTGAGGCAGAGGATAGGCACTGAGCAGCAGTTAGGCACCAGCAAGTAAAGGTCAGGAGCGGGTCTTTGCTATCAATACTTAGGAGGCATAGAGATCAGATAATGTGGTTACAGGTACTATTTTAACACAGAATGAGATTGCTGATGCATTGTTTGACTCTGGTGCTACACATTCATTTGTTTCACCATTGTTTACACTTAAGTTGAATAAAGAGAGGTAGTTATTGAGTATGCCACTAGAGATAGCTACAGCTATGGGGGAGAGTGTAGAGGTGAATTATTACTATCTTGGTTGTGTGATTGAGATAGATGATAATATTTTGCGTGCTAATTTGATAGAACTGCTTGTGTTAGAGCTTGATGTGATACTTGGTATGGATTGGCTAACGACACATCATACAATTATTGATTGTTATGAGAAGAGGGTTAAATTCTAGCCTAAGGGGCAACCAGAGTTTGAATTCCTGGGTGATCGACGTGAATCTAGAGTCAGTTTTATTTCTTCTATCTAGGCTAGAAGGATGATAGGGAAAGGTTGTTCAGTATACCTGGCTCATATGATAGATGTGCAAAAGACTTCCACAGAGATTGATCAGATACCAGTAGTTTGGGAATTCTCTGATGTCTTCTTTGATGAATTGCAAGGTCTAACCCCAGATAGGGAGATAGAGTTTAAGATTGAAGTGTATTTAGGCACCGATCTGATATCCATTCCTCTTTACAGAATGACACCAGCAGAATTGAAAGAGTTAAAGGTGTAGTTTCAGGAGTTATTGGATAGAGGATTTATTAGACCGAGTAGTTCTCTGTGGGGTGCTCCAGTGTTATTTGTGAAAAAGAAGGATGGCTCTCTAAGGATGTATATTGATTATAGGCAGCTGAATAAGGTGACAATGAAGAACAAATATCTGTTGCAGGGTGCCAGTCATTTCTCAAAGATTGATCTGAGATCTGGGTATCACCATTTGAGAATTAAGAAGGGTGATATACCCAAGGCTACTTTCATGATCCGGTATTTTCATTATGAGTTTCTGGTGTTGCCATTCGGGTTGACTAATACACTGACTGCATTTATGAATCTGATGAACAGAGTATTTAAGCCATTCTTGGATAAGTTTGTCATAGTGTTCATTGATGACATTCTTATCTATTCCAGGAGTGAGGAGGAGCATTCAGAGCATCTGAGGATTGTATTGCAGGCACTTTGAGAGCATCAGTTATATGCTAAGTTGTCTAAATGTCAGTTTTGGCTGACTAAAGTGTGCTTTCAAGGGCATGTGGTTTGTAAGAATGGTATTAAGGTAGATCCTTAGAAGGTTGAAGCAATAGCAAATTGGCCTTGGCCTACAAGTGTTTTTGAGATCCACATTTTCCTTGGTATGGCAGGATACTATAGGCAGTTTGTGAAGGATTTCTCCAGAATTGCTACTCTGTTGACTAAGCTGACTCGGAAGCAGGAGATATATCTGTGGACTGATGAATGTGAGAGCAGTTTTCAGATTTTGAAGTCTTACCTCACGAGTCTTTAGTGTTAGCATTGCCATCAGAGGATGAGAAGTTTATAGTGTATTGCGATGCTTCCCGAGTTGGATTGGGGTGTGTTCTGATGTATAATCGGAGAGTGTTTGCTTATACTTCTCAACGATTAAAAAAGCATGAGATGAACTATCCAACATATAACTTAGAGATCACAACAGTAGTGTTTGCACTGAAGATCTAGAGACATTATTTGTATGGGTCTAAATGTGAGATATATACTGATCATAAGAGTTTACAGTATATACTTTAGCAGAAAGATCTGAACCTCCGGCAGTGCATATGGGTTAAATTACTTAAGGATTATGATTGTGAAATCCTTTACCATTCGGGCAAGGCTAATGTAGTAGCAGATGCACTGAGTCGAAAGTCTATGGGCAGCCTAGCTCACATATAAGTTTCCAGAAGATCTTTGATCCGTGAGATGTAGGCGTTAGCTAATATGGGTATATAGTTATATGTGGGATCCTAGGATCAAAACCAGGCTCTGATAGCCTAATTTCATGTTAAGCCACTGTTGATTGATGATATTAAGGTGGCACAGGATAGGGATCCATATCTTCTGAAGCTGAAGGGAGATGTTTATAATGGTAAGGCAGCAGAGTTCACTGTAGAGAATGATATACTGAAGTGTGGGAAGCGGATATGTATACTCGACATTGATGGCCTATGAGATCAAATTATAAGAGAGGCTCACTATTCTTCATATAGTGTACATCCTAGAATTACCAAAATGTACCATGATCTGAGAGATGTATATTGGTGGTATGGTATAAAGAGAGATGCAGCTTAGTTTGTTTTACATGCTTAGCCTGTCAGCAGGTTAAGTTTGAGCATTAGAAGCCGTCTGGCTTGCTTCAGGAGATTGATTTGCCAGAGTGGAAATGGGAGCAGATTACTATGGATTTTGTAGTCGGTTTACCGAGGACTACATGGGGTTATGACTCCATATAGGTTATTGTAGATCGATTGACAAAGTCTGCTCATTTCCTAGAAGTGAAGACTAATTACTCTGCAACTCAGTGTGTACAGTTGTATGTGGACAAGATTGTATGGCTTCATGGAGTGCTAGTGATGATCATATCTGATAGGGGTACATAGTTTACTTCTCGATCTTGGCAGAAGTTTTAGGAGGCTATGTGTACCCAGTTAAGGTTCAGTACAACTTTCCATCCACAAACCGATGGACAGTCAGAGGGGACTATCCAAACTTTGGAGGATATGTTGAGATTATGTGTTCTGATTTTAAAGGTAAATGGGATCAGTATTTGCCATTGATTGAGTTCTCCTACAACAACAGTTACCATTCTTATTGGAATGGCTTCTTATGAAGCACTGTATGGTAGGAAATGCAGATCTCTAATATGTTAGGTGGAGCTGAGTGAGAAACAGTTAGAGGGACCAGAGTTGATTAAAGAGACAATGGAAAAGGTATCTATCATTAAGGAATGGATGAAGACTGCTTTTAGCAGGTAGAAGAGTTATGCCGATCCAAAGTAGAAGGATGTTCATTTTGCAGTTGGTGACCTTGTCTTTCATAAGATCTCACCAATGAGAGGCGTCATGAGATTTGGGAAGAAAGGGAAGCTGTCACCAAGATTTGTAGGCCCATTTGAGATACTTGATAAGATTGGCAATGTGGCTTATAGATTGGCTCTTCCACCAAATTTGAGTCGTGTTCCATATTTCTATACTGGAAAAATATATATCTGATCCATCACATGTATTGGAAATACAAGATATTGGGGTTAATGAAGACTCGTCATTAGAGAAGCTACCTATAGAGATTGTAGATAGACAAGTCAGGCCATTGAGAAATAAAGAAAGCCCAATTGTTAAAGTGCTATAGAGGAATCAGTCAATGGAGGAGTGCATATGGGAAAGCGAGTAGGACATGAAGGACAAGTATCCATTCATGTTCCAACATTGAGGTATGTATGTATTTTAAATTTGAGGACGAATTTATTTGAAGGAGGGTAGAATATAATACCTTAGAAAAGCCTACCATAATTATATGATTTAAGTTCTCATTATGTGATTTGAAATCATTGAAATGACTAAAAATAATTTTAGAGACTCAGTTAGAACGCAAACGAGATACTTTTCCGGAAATCGTCGGTGTTGACATCATTGCCGCAAAAATAGTAGTCTGGTCCACAGATTAATTTCTGATTCTGACTGGGAGGTAAATAATCATATATATGCATGTGTAAATACAGTAAAAAGAAAGAGGTGAAAAATATTTAGGAACAATGAAAAAGTAAGTGATGGCAAAACCGTAAATAAATAAAACTTTAGGGTATAGTAGAAATTGGACTGTCTGAGTTTCGGAACGGCTCTGAAACTATTTTTATACTAAAATATAAATAAAAAATAAGATGTTCGAATATTCACTTTGAAATCAAATTCCAACAGAATTGTCAGAATAAATTACAAAAGAAAATGTGGCAAAAGTATAATTTAGGAAAAGTTTAAGGATCAAAATAAAATTTGCCAAATGTGACTTAGTATATAAGCCACACTTAGAAATTTTTTGACCATTTTCTTCCCCATTCTTATCCAAAATTTCCCATTTCTCTCCCACCCATTTTCCTTTAATTTTGTTAAGGAAAATCAATGAAACTTGAAACAAATCACATATTTTCCATTTTCTATCCATTTGCTACCTTGAAAATCAAGAAATTTCAAGAAACCAAGCACTTGAAATTTTCGGCCATTTCATCAAATTGACGTAAATTATTATTTTTGTTTGATTTTATGATTGGTTTAGGTTTATTAGATGTTAATTAGATTGGGTAATGTGTTTAATTTCATTAATTGATGCATATAGCATTTTTCTCCAATTTTCAAACCCTAAACCTAAGTTGTATGAACTAGCTTAGTGATTTTGAGTTAGTATATGTAAATTGAGTTTAGAATATGTTAATTAGAAGTTAATTGATGAGTTATTTATGGTTTGTTTGATTTAGAAAATCAATTTGAGGAAATTTGCTATTTTTGCCTACTTTTAAGAATTGGAGGCAAATCAATTTTAATGGCTTATTTGGAGTGTTAGGTGAGTCTTTTATGCATCAAATAACATGCCTAAAGTGATAAATTGAAGTTTGCAATTGTCACAACTCGATTTCGGATCGCGACGGTCCCAAGATACAGGAGATACTAATGACGACCGGTATCCATAGAACCCAGTATCACATACAAATATCTATAACCATCAAGTAATTAATCAATTTACTTAGTTGCTATTCATTTTGTCATTCTGTAATTTGTCTGTAATTATAATGTTGTTGGTTGTAACATTCATCAACACATATCATATCAATATTCATATTCCATAGTATATCATATATACATGTTCATAGCCTAACTAACCCATATATACCCTATGGAGCAGTTAGATCATGAACATCCAAAATATTGTATTTAATATAATTACATTGCTATAAAAGTTCGCAGAAATCTACAGAGAGTCAAAAGTTTGGATTCTGCTATCTACTTTACACCTGAAATGGTAAACAAGGAAAAGGGTGAGTATATAAGATACTCAGTGAATCTAATATGCATCGCCAATAAAAGTAATTGGATCAATAACAAAGATAAGCAGAGGGAGTAATAATAACAATATGCTCAATAAAATTAGAATGCAGAATCAATTATAAGGAATGACAGTAAGGTCAAAGCTTATATCAAAGGAATGGTATCACATGGGTAAGACATATATAGGGCCATGAAACATGTAAACTATGTGTAAACACATAGTCAATCTCATATCAACAAACATAAGACTGATCAGGTTTTATGGCTAGGACCAATAACCCTTCCCAACTAGGGTATCAATAAACAATGTGCACATTGCCAACAGTATGTACCTATTACCCTATAGAAGTGACAGCTCTATCAAACCACATTAAGGTCAATATGAGTATGAAACATGTCATTATATACTATTATATAACAATGGTATCATCAAGTAACAATATCTCAATATCAATCATTTCAAGTAGCAATTTAAACAACGAGATAACAATAATCAATAGATATGCAATGGCAATTGGTTTAGTAATTAACAATGGAATGGAACATAGGTTGGGTATACATAAAGAAATGTTTGGCACAATTGACATGTCAATGTCACTGGTGACAATGGCATTCAAATAGTATGCCAATGGATGAGCAAGTGATAGGCATATGATAAATTATACTAGACATTTCATCAAACACTTGGTGTACACTAAAGAATAGACAATTTGTCAAGGTTTGAGTGTAACTCCAACATTGCCTGAATAAGCATCAATAACTCACAATCAAGGCAATATAATAGGCTTTGATTAACCAATAAATAACATTATATAATGGATCAATTATGGCATGGAAATCAAGTGAAATACAAAGCAAAATTCAAGGCATGAATAGTACTATAGGGTTCGGCCAAAACAAGGAATTCATAGATGGTTTCCAATGTTCAATATAAGGTATTAGAAACGTTATTTGATGTATATTAAACTCACCTAGCACTCCAAATAGCTTTGAAAAATTGATTTCCCACCTATTGCTTCAAAGGAGGCAAAAATGGCAACTTTGACGTTCTTGATTTTCTATAACAAATGAACCACAAATTAATCATCCATTAGCCTCCAATTAACATATTCTAAACATAAATAACATAAACTAATACAAAATAAAAAGGCTAAATCAAACAACTTTCATTAGGGTTTAGAAAGGAGGGAAAAGTGTTCAAATGCATCAATTGATGCAATCAAACACAAAGCCCATCTAATTCATCATCTAAATCATCTAAACTAACCATAAAATCAAACAAACTAACTTGTTACCTCTTATGGATGAAGTACCCAAAATTTCCTTTCAATTGCTTCTTAGTTTCCTTTGTGATTTCAAGTGAGAAATGGCTTGGAAATGAAAGAAGCAAGGTTGAATTCAAGTTTTCTATGGTTTTTCTTTAAGGAATTTGTATGGAAATGGAGGAAGAAGTGGTGGAGGTCGTTCGGCCAACCAAGAGAGGAAGAATAAGAAGAATAAAATGGATGGGAAATGGCTAAGGCATTCTTATATATTAAATCATTAATGGCAAATTTCATTTTGGTCCTTAAACTATCAAGTAATCATACTTTGACCCTAACTTCTTCTGTAATTTATTCTGACAATTTTGTTGAGAATTGGATTTCAAAGTGGGGAATCAAAAAGGCTTATTTTTATTTATACTTATTTATAAAAAATGGTTTCAGAGCCATTCTGAAACTCAGACAGACCACTTTTCACTATACCCTTCAAAGTTCTATTTATTTACGATTTTGCCATCACTTACTTTTTCAGTGTTCCTAAACATTTTTCACTTCTTTCTTTTTACCATAATTACACATGCATATGTGTGATTATTTACCCCTTGGTCAGAATCAGAAATTCATCTGTTGACCAGATCGCTATTTTCTCGGCAATGTTTCTGACACCGACGATTTCCGAAAAAATATTTCATTTGCTTTCTAAATGTGTTTCTAAAATTATTTCTAGCCATCTCAATGATTTCAAACCATAAATTGAGAACTAAATCATACATTCAAGATAGGGTTTCCTAGGGTATTACATGAATTCAAATGCAAAAACCCTAATTTGGCTGAACCCTAAATGCCATTTTTGACCTTTATTTTTTTTGCTTCATTTTAGCTTGTTTTTCTAAGCCAATTTGATTCATTTAATGTTGTTAATTGTTGTGTTTATAATACCTATGGAATTGCCAATAATGTATGTTGTTGTTGACAATTGGGGATATGTTGGAGTTGCATCAAAACCTTGCCAAAATATCATTTCATTGTTGCATACCAAGTGTTCGATAAAATGCCTAGCTAAAAAATTCATAGGCCAACCATTTGAATGCCATCGTCGCCGGCGACAATGGCATGCCAATTGTGTCAACTTTTTATTCATAAATGACCAACTTATGTTATATCCCATTGTTGGTTGCCAAACCTATAGTAATTGTATAATCATTTATTGTTGCTACTCCTTTGGTTCTATTACTCATTGAATTGATTGATGATGAATTATTGATACTTGGTGATACCATTATTATGCAATGGTATCTATTGACTTGTTTCTTATTTTTATTGATTCTAATATGATTTGACAGAGCTGCCGCCCCGACAGGGTAGAGGGTACATACTGTCGGCATTATGCACATTGTATATTTATGCCCTAGCTGGGAAGGGTTATCAGTCCTGGTCGTAAAACCTGATCCGTCTTATGTTTATTGACATATATTCTATGCGTTTCATGGCCCTATATCTATCTTGTCCATGTGATATACCTTCATTTGATATGAGAACTGACTTTTCAGTCATTTTTGTACTTGATTCTGTATTCAGAGATTTTTTAGCATATTGATTTATTTATTTTATCTGCCTATTGTTTATTGATATTCCATTACCTATTTATTGGTTGATGCATATTAGATTTACTGAGTATCTTATATACTCACCCTCTCACTGTTTCCCATCTCCAGGTACAGAGTAGGAGGCAAATATCCCAGTATTTTGACTCTCTGTAGATATTGCAGTATTTATAGCAATGTAATTATATTAAACACTATATTATTTTTGTATGTTTATATCCTAGTTGCTCCATGGGTTATGTATGGTATAGTTAGTTTATGAACATGTATGTATGAATTATATTGGAGTATAATTAATGATATGATATGATATGATGAATACTACAGCTAATCGCAGTAAAATTTACAGATGGATTACAGATTAACTGAATGAATAGTAATTAGGTAATTAAATATTAAATTGATGGTACTAGATGATTGTATGTGATAATGGGTTCTACGGGTGCCGGTCGCCTCTGGCATCTCCTGTACCCTAAGACTGTCGCATCCTGAGAATGGATCATGACATATGTCCACTTCTCTCAATATCAACCTGATATTGAGGTTCCACTAGAATCGGGTGCACCACACAAATCAATTACAATAGATTTTCAGGGATTTCACCCTATACACACTAAGTTACAACTCAGATTTTTACTCTCAATAATAGAGATAGAGATTTCTAAAGTATCTCTAAACTTATACAACGTTATTCAAATGATATACAATAAATTATGAATAGCTAAGACTAGAAAAAGCTAGTAAGAACTCTAAGAATAAGAAATAAAGCTCAAAGAGTTCAGAAAATGTGAAAAACAGAGTATGAACTACAACAATTTGATTTCAGTTAAGATATGTGCTTTTCTTCTTATTTGAACTTCAAATCTTCATATATTTATAGCCTTCAATGAATGGTGATTAAATGTGACCATTCTTGTTGTATTTAATGCAAGATTTGCCTCTAAATATTTTTCCAACTGCTATATTTAAAATAGATCAGTCGTAATGTTGACAAGCAACTACCAATTCATGGGCGTGACAAAAACTCATGGTCGTGAAGATGAATCTTTAAGGACTTGAACCAAAATTCATGGCCTTGGAATTTTCTGCGCCAATTTCAAATTTTAAATCATCCTCAGGCATGAACAATTATCACTAGCTTGAAAGTCTTTCACGGACGTGAATAATTTTTCACGGTATTGAAAAGTCTTTTTGTGTCTCTAAACTAAATCCATTCTTAAATCCATCACATGCATGATAACAAGTAACAGTCGTGAAACTCATTCACGACCTTGAATAAATGTTTACTAGCTTAAAGATCCTTTCTGAGTAAATTTCAAATTTTGACTTGATTCTTTTCACGGGTATTAAATATATTCACGGGCGTGAATCCCTGTTTTCATACAAACACTTAAACACAAAGTTAAAGAATCATTTGTAACTTAAATATATTAATTAATACTTTGTTTTGGTTTAAATTACATCATCAAAATCATTCATTATAGAGTCAACAAAATGGATGGCATAATTGGCTAGCCAATGTCGCTGGCGACAATGGCATTCAAATGGTAGGCCTATGGATGAAACAAGTGATAGGCCTATGGACTTTTAACTAGACATTTCATCAAAAATATGGTATGCAACTTTCAATAGTTAATTTGGCATGGTTTGGGTACAACTCCAAGATTGCCCCAAAATCAAATATCAAGATCACAATCAAGGCTACATAATAAGCATTTGGTATCAAATAAACAATAACATATAAAGGTCCAAAATGGCTTAGAATTTAAGAGCAAAACAAAACAAAATGTAAAGGGTTAAATAGTAACAACCCATTCGGCCAAATATGTGAAATTAGAGGAGGTTTTCAATCAATATTTCAATACTTTGGACATGTTAAATGATGCATATTAAACTCACCTATGACTTCAAATTGCTTACAAAAATTCATTTTCCACCAATTCCTTCAAAGGAGGCATATAGAGCAATCTTTATCTTTCTTGTGTTCTACATCAAAACAATCATCATTTTAGCTTCCAAATGCATCCAATTAACATTATTTAGCCTAATTAGACATTAAATATCATTAATCTAATGTTTGGTTGGAAACAACTTTAATTAGAGTTTTCAAATTTGGGGTTTTTGCACCAAATGCATTCATTGATGCAATTAAGCTACAAACCCATTTAATTCAATGCTAAACACACTTATTTAACTTAAATAACCAAATAAATCAACTTGTTACCTATTGATGATGATCTTGCCAAATTCTTCTTCCCATTTATTCTTGATTTGCTTTGTGTTTCAAGGTGAGAAATGAATGGGAAATGAAAGAAACTAGGTTAATTTTAGGTTTTCCATTGGTTTTTCTTAGAATTTAGCTTGAAAAATTGATGGAGGAAGCTTTGCATGGTTTGCCCTATTGGTGACAAAGGAAGAAGATGAGCCAAAAGTCTTCTAAGTGTTGGTTATATAAGTGGGTTAAATGATAAATTAAATTTTAGTCCTTAAAATTTCCATTAATTAGACTTTGACCCCACATCTTTCTGTAATTAATTATGTCAATTCTATTGTGAATTAGATTTCAAAGTGAGAACTGAAATAGTTATTTTTATCTGTAGTTTATCATCATATAGGTTTCAGAGTCATTCTGGGTCATGGACAGTGAGTTTTCCAAAATGCCTCTGAAGTTTCACTTATTTACGGTTTTGCCATTCTATTGATTTTCCATCATCCTTAATACTTTTCAATACTTTCTTCATATAATTAACTATTACCATTCTTAATATTCCATTTTTACAAGTAACTGAGAATCAATTAACTTTAATTGATCGTTGAATTAATTCATTAAATTTCTAAGCTATTGTCGGTGTTTTCGGTTCGATAACTAATGAAATCACTGAATTACTATAGCTTAACTCTAGGATATTACATTTCCATATCACTCACTAACATCTTATTTTCGTAATCTTTATCTCATTAGTGTGATTCCATGTGTTTCTCTTTATGTGTGTGCTTGACTGCAATACTCACTTATGGCTAAACTTCAGTGCTCAATTAATTATAACCTTAATGGAATTCTTATTATTCACTTGTCGCTATAACTTTAATTCTGTCACTATCCTTTTCATTATAATCATACTTCCTATGTTCATGATATATCACACATTATAATTAATCATTATAACATTAGTCCTGTCACTATCGTTCCATTATCATATCTTTAAATCTTCACTATTCTATACCTCAATAAATTTAATTTCACTATTCACATACAACCATCACTTATGTCTTGTAATTTAAACTAGACTATAATTACTCACTTTTAATGTTTTGAATCACTTCACTCATTTACCATTCTTATCGTTATTATATCCTTTACTTACTTTTAATGATTCTAATCACTTCACTTTATTTACTCATTATTCTTATCACACCAATTTAGTTAGGCAACTAAATAATAGTATCTCTTTGTTACACTATTATATATTACACTTATTTAAACTAAGTTCACTTGTGATATTGCTTATAAGGGTTTCCATCATTAATAACTTTTAATCACTTCTAATTCCAAGTATGGAGGAAGAAAATTTTCTTGGGATTAGCTCCTAATACTTCTTTCCTAAAAAATAATTTAAACAACCACGGGTGAGTATTAGAATACTCAGTGAGCATATATACAACATTAAACAGGTGATATAGGTATATAATAATAAAGTATATCAATGGAAGTTCAGTATTAATGAATACAATGAAGGATATTAATATATTAAATTTCTATGTCAAAGGTTAATTAATTGCACACCAAATGCAAATTGGAATTTGGAACAGGTAACAATAATATTAATGATAAACAATGGTAGATGAAGGAATGGATATCAAAGGTAAGCAAAAAGAATTAAAGTTAACATAGGAATCACATTTTTATTCACATATAGAAGTGACAGATATTGGGCCCTGAACAGATATCACATTTAACTTTAGCTTTCACTTGTAAATTACGTAAGGCGAGCCAAACCTCACGGCTAGGACAAGTCCCTTCCTAGCTTGGGTAAATACTGTATAGAAGTCATTATGCATAATATTGATGGTATTTACCTACTACCCCATCAGTAAGGTAGCTCTATCAAATCCACATATAAATCGGCCAATGGAAATCAATAACAGTATTAAGTATTCTTTGGAAACATTACGGTACAATGGCATTTGATCGGTACACATGGGCTTACTTGTCAATTAGTGTCAATGCATTTTATTAATCATGTAATGGTTTCTTTATTTAATAATTAGCAATAACATCATGGTATATAGTTAAACATTTGGTGTACATACTTTTGGAAGTATTTTGGTATATGGGCAAGCTAACACAATGTCACAATTCGGTTCTCAATATGAACAAATACAATAGGCATTTCAGTTCCGATAACAATTCAATGACAATAGAACAACTTGGCCTTGGTCAATCAAAAGACATTCATTAGCAATAACAATAGGGCATTTAGTCAAGAAGAAAAATGTAACACCTCAGCCTAGCTTGAACCAAACCGTTATAGAGACCTTCGGGGTGAGATTTTTGCTTTCTTTTTAATATGTTGTTAATATGTATTTATGCATGAAATTGATAATTATGCATTTTATTTGAATTAGTTTTTGGCATAGGAGTAGTCCAGAGGTTGTCAGGACTTAATCGAAAATTTTTGAGCTTTTAGTGAATTGGGGGCAAAATGGTCATTTTTCGCCCGTCGGGATTTTATGGATTTAAAATCATATTTAAAGAGAGAAAATAATTTAAAGACTTGAAAATGGCCTTATTTTATTTATTTGAGCAGTAATTTAAGAAATAATCTCAGTTGAGAAATTTTCATCGGCACGTTGCGTGATTTCGGTGTTTTAGTTGCACTAAGGGTATTTTGGTCATTTCCTTTATAATATGGAGTTATTGAGTGTGTGCAACCTTATGGTATTAGTTTAGGCTTGATTAAATCTGACCGTTGGATTAAATGATTAAAGATTGGATGGTTAGATGAGTAGGTTGCAAAGTTGCTATCCTAAGCTCAAAGTATGGGATTATTGCCTTTGGTTTGTGATTTTGTGAGTTAGATGTATGTGTTACCTATCTAAGTTGACTTTGGATGAACCAATAGGATGAAAGTGAGAAGAATGGATGGTTGGATTGCTAGGTTTCACCAAGATTACCATAGAACCTAAACCATTGGATCATGTCTTAAGTGTTTGGATAAAAATCACCATTTGTCTTCTTCTTCCTAAGAAATTTTCAGCCATAGCCACCATTTTCCTTCCTTCAAATTTTGTCCAAAAACCTTCCTTTCCTCCTTTGATGTTTTCTTTCAATCTTTGATAAAAAATAGACATAATCTACCATCATAAACACCATTCCAACCTTAAAATTGAAAGAAAAAGTCATTTGAGCCACCAAATAATTCAAAGAAAGTTTGGAAGAACTATTGGTAAGTTATGAGTTTTTGATTTCTTTTGATGTATAATTGTTTCTTTAGTTGTTCTTGTTA
>CANXYC010186215.1:0-10127 GCA_948193065.1 Aleurites moluccanus
GCCGATGCCGTTATTTGAAATGGTATCTATTGATGTGTTTATTGCTTCTATTGACTCCGAGGTGATTTGACAGAGCTGCCATTTTGACAGGGTAGTGAGTTCATGCTGTCTGCTTTGTGCACATTATATTAAGTGATACCCGGTACTAGGAAGGGATGTCCTAGTCATAAGACCCGTACAGTCTTATGTTTATACATATATATATAGTGATTTGTGCTTGGCACATTTCTATGCGTTTCATGGATCTATATCTATCATTTCCATCTTGTCCATGTGATTTGTACTTCATTGATGTGATTGTTTACTTATAGTCATATTTTGTATTTGATTCTGTATTGCAGAGACTCTAAGCAGATTGATCCATTTATTTCATCTACCTACTGCTTATTGATATTCCATTATATGTTATTTGTCGATGCATATTAGATTCACTGAGTATCATAAATACTCACCCTCTCACTGTCTAACTTCTCAGGTACAGAGTAGGAGGCAGATATCCTAGCTCTTTTGGCTCTCTGCGGATTCTGCAGATCTTGTGTCAGTGTAATGTTATGAACATGGTATTATTCTGTATGTTCATATCCTAGCTGCTCTGTGGGTTTTGAACGATATAGTTAGTGTATGAACATGTATATTGGAGTATAAATGTATAAGATATGGAAGTTACAGAATGAATGACAGAGTGATAGAATGATTAGTGTTATGTGAGTGATTGGCTATATATTCTGTTATGTGATTGATGATGAGTAAGATATATTTCCGCTGCAATATTGTTATAGGATTGAGGTGATTGATGGGTTCTACGAGTGCCGGTCGCCTCCGCATCTCCCGCACCCTAGGACCGTCGTGATCCTGCAATGGGTCATGACAGAGGTGGTATTAGAGCCCTAGGTTTACAGATATCAGAGCTCTATGTTTATAGATAACAGAGCATAGGTTACAGAGGAATAGTAAATAAGTATAGAATGGGCAGAGTTAATGGAACCATGGAGCATAGGAATTCCTGTATCATCTTTTGTTGCATTCGTCAAATATGTATAAGTGTCTTATGCTTCTGTAATATACTGAGTACGTGTTTTGTTTTTTAGATAGTTTTACAGAGATGTCTAACGACAGAGACGGAGGTACCAAAAAGGCAGAGGTAGCCTCTAATGAGTCCCTGGTCAGGGAAGTTTCTATTTCTGAGGTACCGTCTAGATCCCGATGGACTACAGGGGATACTGAGAGGACTGATGACCCCTGGAGATATGAGATGATGAAGGGGATGATGGATCTGCATAGGGAGCTAGTAGAGTTGAGGCGGGAACGACAGAATGTACCGCCACCTCCAATACCAGTAGCAGTGCCACCCCCTTTTGCACCTGCTGTAGTACCAGTCGCTCCAGTTCCTGTACAACCAGTTATGGTTCTCGAGGAGCCTATTGTACAGGGAGCCCGTCGAGTTTATTGATGAGGGTGGAGTGACTATGTTTAGCTTTATGAAGCTAAACCTACCAGAGTTTAAAGGAGACAAAGGCAGTGATCCAGTGGATTTTCTTGAGGAGGTTAAGAAGGTAGTTAGGAGACTACCTTGTTCTGATATCCGAGCAGTTGAGCTCGTGGGATTGTTACTAAAAAGGAAGGCATACGCATGGTTTTCTAGGAGGATGCAGCCCAAATTGTATGATGTGCATCCACCCTCATGGGCTGAGTTTCGATAGGGTCTGATAGATGAGTTCATTACTGAAGGGGTGAAGACCCGTAACTTGATTCAGTTTGAACAATTAGAGCAGGGGGACAGGACTGTAGAGGAGTATGCAGAGGAGTTTATCAGATTGAGTAGATATGCTACTCATATAGCACCTACTGAGGCTAATCTGATCAGCAGGTTGATGAGAGGATTACATATTTCACTTCATAATGCTCTATTGGCTACAAAATTCACATCTCTGACGACAATTATCAACAAAGCTACTCAGATGGAAGAGAAGTACAGGTCAGAGAAAGAGAAGAGGGATCAAAAGAAAAAGGGGGGACCAGGATCCCAGAGTAGGTGGGGGGGAGAATAGCTCCTAGCCTATATTGATTGAGTCAGTGCCTTGATTTGATCAGGGACCTCCATCTGGTAGTCAGAGGAGGAGGATTCAGAGTAGGGGAACATCATTGCAATCTGCACCTGCATATTCACAGGGTTCTTCCAGACCTATTACTCAGATGCCTAGTGTACCCATTTGTGATTTTTATGGCAGAAAGCATGGAGGGGAGTGTCGTAGATAGTCAGGTGCTTGCCTGAAGTGTGGGCAACATGGTCATTATATTAGCAGATGTCCCTTATGGGACGATCAGCATCCATCTACTGCAGAGTCTCAGCCTACAGTGCAAATGAGTCAGAATGTGACTAGAGAGGCTCTTAGTAGGGGTAGAGGTAGAGGACAAGGCCCTAGCAGTAGTCAGGCCTCAGCAGGTAGAGGCCAAGGAAGAGTTTTCACTGTTAACACCCAAGAGACGTAGAGATCTTATGATGCAGATATAGGTATGATTTTAATACCCTCATACATACTTTTGTCTGCATCACAGTTAAATAGATAAAGATAATTATTGAATGTGTCCCTAGAGATAACTATACCTATGAGAGAAAGTATAAAAATGAATTATTATTGTCATCCGAGATATGTTATTGAAATTGATAATAACCTTTTTATGTGCTAATGTGATAGAGTTGCCTGTGTGCAACTTAATGTAATACTTGGTATGAATTATTTAATTGCATATTGAGCAGTTATTGATTGTTATGAGAAGAAAGTTAAATTCCGGATGTTAGAATTTGGGTTCCAAAGTGATAAGTATGAATCTAGAATTTGTTTCATTTCTGTTATTCAGGCTAGAAAGATGATGAAGTAAGATTGTACAGCATATCTAGGTATGGTCCAAGAGTTCTTTGATATCTTTTCTGAGTAGTTGCAAGATACTTCTCAAAGATTGTTTGGATAGTTAAAAGTTAAGAAAGAAAATGTACCCAAGACTGTTTTAAAACCCGGCAGGGACACTATAAGTTTCTGATATTGTCATTCGGGTTAATTAATGTTCCAGCTACAATTGTGGATTTAATAAACAGAGTGTTTAAGTTATGTATTGAATAAGTTTATAGATGATATCCATATCTATAATATGAGTGAAGAGGAATATGTAGAGTACCTAAGGACTGTGTCACAGACACTACAAGAACATCAAATATTTGCTAGAATGTCTAAATGCCAGTTTTGTTTCGTAAAATGAATGAGCTAATTGATATGGGTATGGAGTTAAAATTGGGATCTCAAATCTAACCCACTAGTTCCATAACCCTCAGATCCCAAAATCGTAACCAGGCTTTGATAGCCCAATGTCGGGCTAAGCCATTGTAAATTGATAATATTAAAGCCATTTTATGAAGAAAAGAAAGATGTTCAAAAATGATAAAGCATTAGAGTTTAGAGATGAGGATATGTGTTATGGAAGTTTAAAGGTAAGTGAGATCAATATTTACCATTGATTGAATTACAAAACTGAAAAGGATGTTCATTTAATATTAGTGATCATGTTCTCTTTAAATATCACCTATGGAAAGTGTTATGAGATTTGACAAGAAAGGAAGGTTGACACTGAGATACGTGAGACTATATAAAGTATTAGAAAGGATTGACAATGTGGCGTAAAGTTTGGCTTTTCCTTTAGGTATGAGCAATGTTTATCTAGTAATCTGTATATGAATGCTAAGGAATTATATGCTAGAATTGTTATAAGTATTGAAGTGCAAATTATTGATGTTAATGAAGAAATGTCATAAGAGTAGAGCCAATAGAAAGTGTAAATCGTCAAGTCTAATAATTTTGGAATAAAGAAATTTCAATGGCAAGAGTATTATGAAGGAATCAGTATATAGAAAAGTGTACATGGAAGAATGAATAAAATATGAAAGTCAAGTGTTTGTTCTTGTTCCAATCATGATATACATATTTATTTTAAATTCGAGGACGAATTTTTTTTTAAGGAGGGTAGAATGTAATACCCTATAAATGTATTTCATGTTTTTATGAATAAGTTTTTAGTATGTAGTTTAAAATTATCAAAATGACAAAAGATAATTTTGAAAACTCAGTTAGAGTAATAACGATAAACTTTTTCGGAAATTGTCAGTACCGATATCGCTGTCATAAAAATAACAGTACGGTCGATGGATGAATTTTTGAATTTGAATTGAGGGTAAATGATAATGTATATGCATTTGGAAATACCGTAAAAAGAAAGATGAGAAAAATATTTAAGAACGTTGATAAAGTAAGCAATGGCAAAACCGTAAATAAAGGGAACTTTTGGGGAATAGTGAAAATTCGACAGTCTGAGTTTCAGAACGGCTTTGAAACTATTTTTATTAAATAGTATTAATAAAAATAAGATGTTTGAATATTTACTTTGAATTCCAATTATCGACGGAATTATCGGAATGAATTACCGAGCGAAAAAGGACCAAAAGCAAATTATGGAAAGTTGGAGGACCAAAAGTGAAATTTGCTATTTTTATCTTACTAAATAAGCAAGACTTAAAAAAAATTTTGCACATTTTTGTTCTTCCACTGTAGCCTTCTTCCTTCCATTCCAATTCAAATTTTCTTTGATTTTGTGAAGAGAAAGTGATGGAAACATGAATTAAACACCATACAAACCATTATCCATCAAAATCAACTGTAGAAAATCAAGAAAAATTCAACAACACATCATTGAAGAATTCGGCCACTTTGAGGTATTTTAGGTAAATTGTTTATTTTGTTTGTTTTTATGATTTAATTAGATTAATTAGATGTTGGTAGGATTGGGTAAATGGTTTAATTGCATCAATTAATGCATTAAGCAATTTTTCCCAATTTCTAAACCCTAAAGTAAAGTTGTAAGTTTGGATTTTGTGTATATAAGTTAGGATGTGAAAATTGAGTATAGAATAAGTCAATTGGATATTTATTGATGATTAATTGATATTCACATTGTTGTAGAAAATTCGATTCAAGAAAGTCGCTGATTTTGGCCTATATCAAGGAATTGAGGAATTGGGTGGTGAAGCAAGTTTGCTAGGTGATTCGAAGTGATAGGTGAGTCTTTTATGCATCAATTGTCATGCCTAAATTGATAAAATGTCATTTGAAATCCAATTGTGAAAATGTCCTAGTGGCCGAACCCTATTTATGACAAAATGCCTACTTTTGTGCTTTGGATTTGGACTTATTTTCCATGCCAAATTGATATGCTTGATGAAGATTATTGAGTTGTGGTTGTTGCCTATAAACTATTTTTCCATGTATATGTTTATTAAATATTTGGGGCAATGTCAATATTGTACTAAAATCATGCCGAAAAATCCGTAGGCCAACCAATTTGAATGCCATCGTCGCCAGCGACAATAGCATACCAATTGCGTCAACTTTTTGGCCGCAAAGGACCAATTATGTTTGTTTTCATTTTTAGTCGTTAGACCTTTGGTCATCGTTAAATCGATTATTATTGATGTCTAATTGACTTTATGCTCATCTAATTGATTTCTGATGAGTTATTGATATTACTAATACCATTATTTTGAAATGGTATCTATTGATGTGTTTATTGCTTCTATTGACTCCAAAGTGATTTGACAGAGCTACAGTTCCGGCAAGGTAGTGAGTTCATGCTGTCAGCCTTATGCACATTGTATTGATTGATACCCTGTACTAGGAAGGGATGTCCTAGTCATAAGACCCGTATAGTCCTATGTTTATATATATGTATATATATAGTGATTTGTGCTTGGCACATTTTTATACGTTTCATGGCTCTATATCTGTCATTTCCATCTTGTCCATGTGATTTGTACTTCATTGATGTGATTCTTTACTTACAGTCATATTCTGTATGTTTAATATGAAATATTGAACTAAGTGTTTGGGAGTTCTTAACTTGGCATTATAGTGATGAACATATGAAATGTGCATGAAATTTGGTGATAAAATTGCTTTTGATGCATAAAGGAATGGAAAGTGTTAATTATGTAATATGGGGTCTATGGTGTATAGTATAAATGCTTTATGTATGTTGATGTGCTTTGATATGTGTTTTAATGTGAAATGTATTGAATATAAGTCTTACCGATTGGTGGCCTAATATGAAGGGGGATATAGCTAAGTTTGTGTCTACTTGTTTAGCCTGTTAGCAGGTTAAGATAGAGCACCAGAAGCCATCTGGTTTACTTTAGGAGATTCAATTACTAGAATGGAAATGGGAATAGGTAACTATGAATTTTGTGGTTGGATTACCAAAGACACAGAAAGGCTATTATTCTATTTGGGTGATAGTAGATCAGTTGACTAAATCAACTCATTTTCTAAAAGTATAAACCACCTATACCGCAGCTTAGTATGCCCAACTGTATGTTGATAAAATTGTCAGACTACATGGTGTGCCATTGGTGATCATTTCTGATAGGGGTACTCAGTTTACTTCTAGATTTTGACAGAAATTTCAGGAGGCATTGGGTACTAAGCTATATCTCAGTATTGCATTTCATCCACATACAGATGGACAGTTAGAAAGGACTATTCAAACTTTAGAAGATATGTTGAGACTCTGTGTAATGATTATAAGGGTAGCTGGGATCACTATCTACCACTAATAGAATTTGCTTATAATAATAGTTACCACTCCACTATTGATATGGCACCATATGAGGCACTGTATGGAAGGAAGTGCAGATCTCCTATATGTTGGGTGGAACCTAGAGAAAAGCAGTTAGAAGGCCCTGATTTGATTAAAGAGACAGTAGAAAAAATGCCCATTATTAAGGAGAGAATTAAGATTGCCTTCAGTAGACAGAAGAGCTATGCTGATACTAAGAGGAAGGATGTGCAGTTTAGTGTAGGTGACCATGTATTCCTAAAAATTTCACCAATGAAGGGAGTTATGAGATTTGGGAAGAAAGAAAAATTATCACCTAGATATATTGGTCCTTTTGAGATTCTAGATAGGGTAGGAAATGTATCGTACAGATTGGCACTACCTCCAAATATGGGACATGTACATCCAGTTTTTCATATTTCTATGTTAAGGAAATATGTATCAGTTCCATCCCATATTCTTCAGCTTCAGGATGTAGAGGTAAATGAAGATTTAGCTTATGAGGAAGTACCAGTTGAAATTGTTGATCAGCAAATAAGACAGCTTCGCAACAAGAGCATTCCTATGGTTAAAGTCTTATGGAGAAATAGGACGATAGAGGAATGTACTTGGGAAAGTGAGGCTGAGATGAGACACAAATACCCCTACCTATTTCATGAGTCAGGTTTTTATTCTACTCTATTGCATTAAAGTAAATTCGAGGATGAATTTAATTGTAAGAAGGGTAGAATGTAACACTTCAGTTAAAGCATTGAGAACCTGAACCATAAACGGTAAACCTATGAGATTTTTTCTTTGTTTGAAAGTTGTGTATTATTATATTTTTATGCTTGAATTGAATATATATGCATGTTTTAGGAAGTATTATATGTATAAAAGTGATTTAAAGGCTGTTAGGAAGAAATCGAAAAAAAAATGAATTTTTGGTGAACTGGGGGCAAAATGGTCATTTCACACTCCTTCGAGTTTATGGAAATTAATATTATATTTAAAGGTAAAAAAGAATATTAGGACATGAAAATGATGATATTATATTTATTTGAAATTTTGTTGGAGAATTAAACCCGGCAGAAAATAATTTCGGGCAAAGCTACTCGGATAAGGATCAAATTCGAACTAAGGGTAGTTTAGTCTTTTCCTTTGAATTATGGACTTATTTGGTGAATGCAAACTTATTGTATCATTTTATGCTTACCTAAATCAAACCATTGGATGAAAAGATGAAGAATTGAATGGTTAGTAAGCTAGGTTTCACAAATTTTATCATAAGCTCAATATATAGGATTATGCCATTGATATTTAGTTGATTTTTCCCACCTCCATCTTCTTCCTTAGCCATTTCCCATTCAAACTTTTCTCTTTCCTCTTCCATCAAGTTTCGGCCACCATTGTCCAACACCAAACCAAGTTGTTTTCTTCCATTTTTTGATACAAACCAACTAATTCCATCATTTTAAACACAAATATAGCTTTAGATTTTAAGGAAAACAAGAAAAAGTAAAGAATCAAAGCTTGAAAGTTTTTGAAGAACTTTTGGTAAGTAAGTGATTTTACCATTCTTTTGATTTAAATATGTTCTTAAGATGTTCTTTGATGTTAATTAGTATCAAAAATATGTTTTGGTTGGAAGAAAAATCAAAACTTGGAAGAAAACCCTAATAGGAAGAAATATGAATCAAAGGTATTATTTTGATGGAATTTTGGTTCAAATGAGTTTTATTTGATGCATATGTATTGAATTAGTGATTATTTGATGGAAAGAAATCCATTTGAATGGAAAACTAGGTTGGCCGAAAATGATGATGATGTGTAATGGTTTGGTGCTTTGTTGTTTAATAGGTTTATATGGATGAATATTATGCATTTGATGTATATATGTTGTATGATTGATTGGTGTTGAAAAATGGATGAATGGAATGAATTCCATTTAGGTTAAACCATGTTGAGTTTGTAAGTCTAATGTGTTAGGTTAAAGTAGTTTGGAAGGTGAAGTTTGAATATGGTTTAATGATGTAAGTAATGGAAATGTATAAGTTTAGATATGTAAAAGATGTTTGATATATGTACTTGGGAGTTAAACTTGGAATTTGATGTATGTTTAATATGAAATATTGAACTAAGTGTTTGAGAGTTCTTAACTTGGCATTATAGTGATGAACATATGAAATGTGAATGAAATGTGGTGATAGAATTGCATTTGATGCATAAAGGAATGGAAAGTGTTAATTGTGTAATATAGGGTCTATGGTGTATATTATATATGCTTTATATATGTTAATGTGCTTTGATATGTGTTTTAATGTGAAATATATTGAGTATAAGTCTTACTGGAGTGATTTAATTAATATAGAAGAAACTTCCTGAGTTAGGGTTGCTGATGGCGAGTCGAGGGCTAACTAGGTCTATTGTGGAATACTTTGAGTTTTGTTTGAGGTGAGTCTATATGTATGTATCATGCATTATTAATTCATAGGTCATGCATTTATGCATATAAAATGATATCTTTTCTTGAAAACCATTAATGATCTGCTTTTGGGCAGTTTTGCTAAAATGACCTAAAACAGAGCTGCCGAAATGTCTAAAACTGACCTAAACTTTGACCTTGTAAAAAATTCATTCTGAAAGGATTTTTGATGTCTAATCAAGCCTAATTGTTTATTATATATATATATATATATATATATATATATATATATATATATATATATATATCATTTTTATAAAGAAATTGCCATGGAAATATTGATTTCAAGGAAAACCAGAAAGTGCCTGAAAAATTATAAACGGACCCGTAATATAGGGGTGTCAGCTGCGCTGGCACAACTAGGCCCCAGAGACCAAAATTTTCATATTGTGCAATATTGCTTCTTTGATCTTTGTGATATTATTTAACACTATTATAGTATATTTGAGACTTAATATTGATACATTCATACTATATGAGACATTTGCATATATATTATAACAAGACTATTTCGATGGTGTAGTGAGTAAATCCATCAATTGTGTGCACACAAATATATATATTCTCTGACCTTTGCTAAAGAGGGTGAAATTCTCTATGCCATAAGGATTGATCTACCTTATGTAATGGTGTGGGATGAAAATGATGTGTGGGATGGAAATGTGAAAGTAGAGAAGTGAAGTAAAAGTACAGTATTATATTATAATTTGTTACAGATAACTCATACCTGTTATATTATATGCATTATGGTTCATTATATGTATTTCACTATTCCATTATCAGTTATCTATTGTTTACAAATCATTAATGGATATATGTGACTTTTCATGAATAGTATTGCATATTCATATATTTAGATTCACTGAGTATTGTCACAGCCCAACTTAGGAGCCATGACGGTCCTAGGGTACGGGTGATGCTTATGCGACCAGTACCGCGAAGAACCCATAAAATGATACTATATGGCATGCATAACAATATTAAGCTCAAAATAGCTTAAACAACTTAT